>JASPKP010007580.1:0-12623 GCA_030674155.1 Stramonita haemastoma
AAGGAGGTTCAGGCCATCATTCCAAATGGCCTTAGGCTGTCCTTCATTTCCTTTCTGTCAGTGTCACCAAAGATGGGTTGTGCCTCACTCAACTCCCCTCCCCCTGTCTGTCTGTCTGTCTGTCTGTCTGTCTGTCTGTCTGTCTGTCTGTCTGTCTCTGTCTCTGTCTGTCTGTCTGTCTGTCTGTCTGTCTGTCTGTCTGTCTGTCTGTCTGTCTGTCTGTCTGTCTGTCTGTCTGTCTGTCTCTCTCTCTCTCTCTCTCTCTCTCTCTCTCTCTCTCTCTCTCTCTCTCTCCTCTCTCTCTCTCTCTCTCTCTCTCTCTCTCTCTCTTTCTGTCTGTCTGCCTGTCTGTCTGTCTCTCTGTCTGTCTGCCTGTCTGTCTGTCTGTCTGTCTGTCTGTCTGTCTGTCTGTCTGTCTGCTGTCTGTCTGTCTGTCTGTCTCTCTGTCTGTCTTGTCCAGTCTCTTTCTTTCAGCTTTGTCACTCTACAGCTCCAATGAACACTGCATCCTGCTTTATACACACTACAACTCACTACATCAAAATAATACATTTGCAGCACCAACATTCAAGGGTTTGAGCTTGTTGGCACAATACCTTCGATCCACTATTTGGTTTTTATCAAAGCAGTATTGGATTTCTTATTCCAGGACAGAGTTTGATGTCAATTCTCGCACCTAGATCTTTGTTCTTTTCCTGTTGCTTTACAGATTCATTTTATATACTTCTGTCTAGATCAGACTGTCTTCTTCTGCAATCAGTCACAAGCTGATTATGCTTTTTTTTAACGCTCAGCGCCAGGACATTTTCTCCCCAGAAGGTAACATTCCTCTCCGTTCATTGTTTAGTTGATATCAGCATCATGGGGGATAATCCCTGCTACTGACAAGTTTGTGTTAAGCTTCTAAAGCCAGCAGTCGGCAAAGAAGTCAGCTTCTAAAGCCAGCAGTCGGCAAAGAAGTCAGCTTCTAAAGCCAGCAGTTGGCAAAGAAGTCAGCTTCTTAATCCAGCATTCGGCAAAGAAGTCAGCTTCTAAAGCCATCAGTCGGCAAAGAAGTCAGCTTCTAAATTCATGTCTGCAAAGTCAACAGACCCAGTGACAGAAACGTACCTTGTATAGGCCAAACATTGGATCCGTCTGTCATCTGTATAGACTGGAGCTCTTTAGTGAGGGAGGTCGTCGTATGCCATCCACAAAGCAGGCACACAGTGGATATTCATACAGAACAATGTCTTTGATATAAGAAGATGTTAACTTTGTTATAAGCACTTGCCAAGTAAAAAGAAAATAACAAAGAATATCACAAAAGTTTGGTTTGCTTAATTGTTGTTCAACCTTACATAAAGCGAAAAGATAGCTAGCGTCATTTACCTCCTGTTTATTGTTTGCAAACAGTGCAAATAGGTATTGATTCCTTGAGGTAGACAGGTATTACTCTTTCAAATACTTTCCTAACAAAACATAATCAAGTACCTGGACGAAGATCATTCTGGCATTACCAGGATTTGTCTTTGGAGCAAAAAGAATACCCGGCATTTTGCAAATGAAAGTGGTGTGACATTGCTGCAGAGACAGACTGAAGATGCGACTGACGACTGTAGAGATCTGACAGGACTGATCTGTTGCACACTGCTTGAGATACAGGGCTTACTCTGACGCCATCTTTAACCCCTACTTTCCTTGTTTTTCCCCTTTTTTAAACACACTGTTGTGATAACATTGTCTCCAGGAGACTGCTGTGTCAGTGTGGGAGATGTGATGAACAGTAAGGGTCCGCCTTTCCCTTAGGGCAGTGACATCATGACAGTCACACTGTGCAGGAAAGGCATGGTGCTTGTCTTCCTCCTCTACTACCTACATTACCTGTTCTGACTGCAGCTGTCTTCCCCCTCTATTACCTACATTACCTGTTCTGACTGCAGCTGTCTGCCTCCTCTACTACCTACATTACCTGTTCTGACTGCAGCTGTCTGCCTCCTCTACTACCTACATTACCTGTACTGACTGCACCCGTCTGCCTCCTCTACTACCTACATTACCTGTACTGACTGCAGCTGTCTGCCTCCTCTACTACCTACATTACCTGTACTGACTGCAGCTGTCTGCCTCCTCTCCTACCTACATTACCTGTACTGACTGCAGCTTTCTGCCTCCTCTACTACCTACATTACCTGTACTGACTGCAGATTCATGTCTCCTCTACTACCTACATTACCTGTACTGACTGCAGCTGTCTGTCTCCTCTCCTACCTACATTACCTGTACTGACTGCAGCTGTCTGCCTCCTCTACTACCTACATTACCTGTACTGACTGCAGCTGTCTGCCTCCTCTACTACCTACATTACCTGTACTGACTGCAGATTCATGTCTCCTCTACTACCTACATTACCTGTACTGACTGCAGCTGTCTGCCTCCTCTACTACCTACATTACCTGTACTGACTGCAGCCGTCTGCCTCCTCTACTACCTACATTACCTGTACTGACTGCAGCTGTCTGCCTCCTCTACTACCTACATTACCTGTACTGACTGCAGCCGTCTGCCTCCTCTACTACCTACATTACCTGTACTGACTGCAGCTCTACTACCTACATTACCTGTACTGACCGCAGCTGTCTGCCTCCTCTACTACCTACATTACCTGTACTGACTGCAGCTCTACTACCTACATTACCTGTACTGACTGCAGCTGTCTTCCTCCTCTCCTACCTACATTACCTGTACTGACTGCAGCTGTCTGCCTCCTCTACTACCTACATTACCTGTACTGACTGCAGCTCTACTACCTACATTACCTGTACTGACCGCAGCTGTCTGCCTCCTCTACTACCTACATTACCTGTACTGACTGCAGCTCTACTACCTACATTACCTGTACTGACTGCAGCTGTCTTCCTCCTCTACTACCTACATTCCTGTTCTGACTGCAGCTGTCTGCCTCCTCTACTACCTACATTACCTGTACTGACTGCAGATTCATGTCTCCTCTCCTACCTACATTACCTGTACTGACTGCTGTCCTCCCTGTCTCCCTGTAGCTGCTCGTCAGCATCATCCCTGCCCACCAGGCTTCCGTGGTACTGCTGATCCGTTGTTCTTTCCTCTCTTGTTGGGGTCACTTTTACCTTTGACTAAATCATTTTTACCTTGATTTGTGCTTCCTTCATTTTGTTCATATTGCTTACTACCAAAACGTGACATATGCTTCCTATATTTTGTTCCTATGTTTATTACTAAAAGGGGCTTCGTGTTCATATTGATTGAATATAATTGTCTACTTTGGAATTCATGCTTGATTAATATTTGAGTATATACTGGTCACTTACGGTTTCCATCAGGTTACACATTGACTTTAGCATCCCAATCTGCATGGTGAGGCAGCCCCTCTAGTTTTTCATCATAGAGTTTTTGTTAGAAATTCATTTTCACAGCTATTGTTTTTGTAATGCACCTGAAATACCTCCTCTTTGGTTACTGTCTATTTTTATAGGCATTGTTCGTGCAACACTCTAACTCCTAATCCTAATTTTTACTACATTGTTCCTGTCCTCCAAAAGCTACCATCTTTCTGCTGTACATATCTGACTAGAACACGTTATTGCGCTTCCATTGTCCACACAAACAGGATGCCTCCCTCTTTCCCTCCCTGGCTGCCTTCTCATTCCTCAATGTTGAGCATCTTTCACAAAATGAACACAGAAGATGGGGTAAGTGTGTAACAGATCGCCGGCCAACGTAAAAAGCCATAGGAAAATATATGGTAGTACTAGGGGCGATCTGCTTATGGGAACAGTGACCCCAATACAAATGACCAGGCAACAATGAACAGCATCAGCTTTCTGTTTGGAAGCAAAATTAAAATTGAAAAATAGAATCATGATAATTTTATTATTATGATCCCATCATTCAGCCACATGTGGCAGCCACCATCAAACTGCTGACAATGGACAGTGTTGACAAGATTGGCCAGCAAAACCAGGCAGCCCCTCTGATAAAACTGCACCTCTGACAGTCGTGCTTCTTATTCCCTGTGGTGCACCGGAGCTGCCGTTGTCATGCCGCCTTATGATCTATGGCCATCTTTTCACCACAGCCCCACCCTGGCTCACTCTGTCCTTTGCCAAGTGCCAGGAGTCTTCAGAAACAGAAGGCGTCATGCATTACTGCTGGGACCAAGGGGTGCTGTCTGTGGAGTGGTTCATAGACATACGCAGGACACCATTTATAAAATACACTTCTGGCCTCCATTCCATCTCAGTAGCGAAGCAAGACTGAATGAGAAGCTCAGCCTGGGTTTAGGACAGCTTCCAGGTTCCTACAGCAATGTCATCAAATGCTGTGAGGTCCACTGACAACTGACTTGGGAGTGAAGAAGAAGAAGGCGAAATGGAGGTCATCATACCTTGAAACTAACAGCAGACGCCATTGCAAAGAGAAGCATTTTTATTGCTTGATGAAAAATGGTAATGAGTATGACAGATAATGCCTTAAAAAGCGAGCTTGACTTGTGAAATATGTTTCCTTTTCTTGCATATTGTGGTATCCACTAAATCCAAGAGATACAGACACCTGCAGTGTTTAAGTGTTGCGAACACCTTTTTAACATCTCGTCTTCAAAATTAATGTGTGGATGGTAGCATGAGGTGACTGTCTTCCTAGTGAGCCTAAGGCAAACTCCTCCTTCTCTGAAAACTTTCTATCAATCGTAAAGAAGCGTAAACTTAAGTGGTATGGGCATGTCACAAGATCGAAAGGACTAGAGACAACAATACTGCAAGGCACTGGCCAAGGAGGAAGAAAAAGAGGCAGACCAAGGAAGAGATGGGAGGACAACATCAGCGAATGGACAGGCCTAGAACTCAACAAAACCCTGAGAAAGGCAGAACAGAGAGAGGAATGGAGGGAAGTGGTTGTCAAGTCTTCCTGGGTGCTCATACGGTCGCCAGACTAATGGATAGATAGATAGATAGATAGATAGATAGATAGATAGATAGATAGATAGATAGATAGATAGATAGATAGATAGATAGATAGATAGATAGATAGATAGATAGATAGGTAGGTAGGTAGGTAGGTAGGTAGGTAGGTAGGTAGGTAGGTAGGTAGGTAGGTAGATAGATAGATAGATAGATAGATAGATAGATAGATAGATAGATAGATAGATAGATAGATAGATAGATAGATAGATAGATAGATAGATAGATAGATAGATAGATAGATAGATAGATCGATCGATCGATCGATCGATCGATCGATCGATCGATCGATCGATCTTTTGTCAAGTCAAGTCGAGTCATAAGCACTTTCATCTTTCCTGAAGGGTTATTACAATTATTTGGAGAGAAGAGGGGAGAAGCAAAAGTTATCTACTCTATTATCATTTTTAAATAAATTGTCATTGGTTTCAAACAGAATTTTGTGCCAAGAATTAATTGTATAGAAGGATGTTTTATGTAAAACATCCAATTATTGAAAAAGATTTCATCAATCTTTATTTGTGTTTAAGTGGATCTTCTAGCTTTACTGCTGTATGCAGGCTACATTTCAACGATTTAGATATTATGAAAAGCGTGTGTGTGTGTGTGTGCGCGCGCGTGTGTGTGTGTGTGTGTGTGTGTGCGTGTGCGTGTGTGTGTGTGTGTGTGTGTGTGTGTGAGTGTATGTGGGTGGGTGTGAGAGAGAGAGAAAGAAAGAGAGAGAGAGAGACAGAGACAGAGAGAGAAATTAAGAGAGACAGAGACAGAGAGAGAGAGAATTGAATTAATTGAATTGAATTAAGTTTATTTTCAGAAGGTGATAGAATAAGCATGACAATTGCTTTTTTACATCCAGCCTTCTTTAACAATAACAATAAAAAGAGAAAAAAACATAACAAAGAACAATAAGAAACAAAGGGGGTGGGGTTACACAACTTCATTCTATAGATAATAGTTATGCAATCATACATGTTTTCAAATAGTAGGTGATTAGCTGAAGTAAATGAGACAGACAGACAGAAAGACAGTTACACAACAGATACACACAGAGAGTCAATGAACAAGGCTGTCTTTCACCAGGGTAATGAGATAATTAAATGAACAATCCATTTACCTATCTAGCCATGGGATAAGAAAACTTTGTTTGTTTTTAGATGAACACGCAAACCCCCTCGCCTCCTCCAAAAAAAACAAAAACAAAAAACAAAAAGACCCCCCTACCCTCCCCCCTTCCCATTATTGGGGACAACACAGAACAAAGAAAAATTCTATAGATAAAAAAAGATAATAAAAAAAGAAGAATTGCACTATAAGAAAATATCACAAAATACGTATACATTCACACACACACACGCACACAATCTCATATCAAAACATACTGATTACTGCATGCTGCATATGTGCGACAACTGGATGCAGAGTAGGTATAATCATACAATAATAACTACATCAGAACGTGAAATACGTAATGCTTCAGATCAATACGGTTTAACTAACGAATCATTCGTATATGACGTGAGTGTTTAGCTTAGCATTCTAGTAGCAATAAAGACAGGAAATATAGATTATTGACTAGATTAACTCATTTCTCGATGAATGCATAAGATGACATTTATAAGCACGTTTAAAAGACAAAACACTGCTTGCATTTTTTATGCATTTTGGCAACGCGTTCCATAGAACTCCCCCTGAGTAATTAAGGCTAGTTTTGTACATGTCAATCCTTGGTTTCTGAATCAGTATAATTATTGTTCGTGTATTTTGACTGGTTGAGGGGAAATCTTGCAGTCACAGTGATTGGAGCAAGTCCATTCATTATTCGATACATTGTAACAGCTTTATTTGTGTTCAAACTGATAATTTAAGGGGAGGATATCTAGTTTAATGTAATCTTGGGGTGACGAGCTAGAAGATTTTAACAGTATGAGTTTAAGAGCTCTCTTGTGGATCCTTGAAAGAGGTTTTAAGTTGTTACTACTGCTTAAGTCATACAATGTTGAGGCATAATCAAAGACATAATTATTGTATATGCGCATGATAAAATTGTTTACGAGCCTTGAGATCTAAATAATGTTTGATTTTTGAAAGTTGGTATACCTTTTGTGAGATTCGCTTGCATGGGCTGTCGATGTGGGAGGACCAGGTGAGATTTGAGCGAGACAGAGAGACAGAGACACGTGTGTGTATATGAGTGTGTGAACGAAAGAAGAAAGAAAGAAAGAAAGAAAGAAAGAAAGAAAGAAAGAAAGAAAGAAAAGAAAAGAAAGAAAGAAAGAAAGAAAGAAAGAAAGAAAGAAAGAAAGAAAGAAAAAAGAAAGAAAAGAAAGAAACAAAGAAACAAAGAAACAAAGAAACAAAGAAACAAAGAAAGAAAGAAAAACAAAGAAAGAAAGAAAAAAGCTGTTTAAAATGTTGCAGAATGTAGCCTGTATGCGGAAACACACCTCAGCTGTGACACAGCCTTTTTTTCTTTTTTTCTTTTTTTTTTTACTGATCAAACCTTCACGAGTTCAAAAACACTGACTGCTTATGTCGCCTTCTTTACTGACTTCCAGTTCTTTGCTGCTAAGAATCGTTTCTTTTCTCTGCGCCCCTGACTGACACAATCATGCCATCCGAACAGAAAAGCATTTCATGCCCGCTCCTTCGCAGCATGTTGTTGAAGGGCATGGGAATGAAAAGAAAAAGAAAAGAAGAAAAGAAAAAGAGAAAAAAGATGTTAGGTGTGTTGTTTTTTTTCAAGCAAGAGAAAGAAAGAAAGAAAATAAATAGAAACATCCACAGGAAACGGCTAAAAGATAAGTGTTTTTAAAATAAAAGAAAAAAGAAAAGAAAAAAAGGAAAAGAAAAAATCGAAGGATTCTTTCTTGGCTTTTTTTTCTATCAAAGAAAAAGTCTCCATAAAAAAGACTGAATAAATATTATCATTTAAAGCGTCGAAATTTAAGAGAGACAGAGAGAGACAGAGACAGAGACAGACATACAGACAGAAAGAGACAGACAGACACAAAGACAAAGACAAAGACAGAGAGAGACAGACAGAGAGAGGGTCAGAAATTTGGGAAAAATAAAGCTGATCTCGACTGCTGCAGTGGGGAGGGGGGGGGGGGTGTAGCATGCAGACAGGTGATGGGGGAATGGGGAGTGCAGTGAGCAAATGGGGAAGGAGGAGGGGGTGCAGTGAGCAAATGGGGAAGGAGGAGGGGGTGCAGTGAGCAAATGGGGAAGGAGGAGGGGGTGCAGTGAGCAAATGGGGAAGGAGGAGGGGGTGCAGTGAGCAAATGGGGAAGGAGGAGGGGGTGCAGTGACCAAATGGGGAAGGAGGGAGGAGGGGGTGCAGTGAGCAAATGGGGAAGGAGGAGGGGTGCAGTGAGCAAATGGGGAAGGAGGGAGGAGGGGTGCAGTGACCAAATGGGGAAGGAGGAGGGGGTGCAGTGAGCAAATGGGGAAGGAGGGAGGAGGGGGTGCAGTGACCAAATGGGGAAGGAGGGAGGAGGGGGTGCAGTGTGCAAATGGGGAAGGAGGGAGGAGGGGGTGCAGTGAGCAAATGGGGAAGGAGGAGGGGGTGCAGTGAGCAAATGGGAAGGAGGAGGGGGTGCAGTGAGCAAATGAGGAAGGAGGAGGGGGGTGCAGTAAGCAAATGGGGGAGGAGGGGAGGACGCAGTGAGCAAATGGGGAAGGAGGGGAGGGGGGGGGGTTGCAGTGGACAAATGGGGAAGGAGGAGGGGGAAAGTGCAGTGAGAAACTGGGGAGGTGGGGGGGGGGGTATGGCAGTGGGCAGACAGGTAATGGCTCTGACCACTGGGGGTCTGTCTGCCCTCAGCATGAACAACAGGCACACCTCTTGACATCCGCTTCCGGTGCCCATCTCCTCCAATCACGCCTTCTGTTACATCTGCCCGCTCGGCCGTGAACAGTCTGCTGCCTCTGCTGTCCTGCCTGCCCCCACACTGTCTGATGCTGATGCTGATGGTGGTGGTGGTGATGCTGATGCTGCTTTTTCTCTTTCTTAGCGTTGTGGGGGGCTGGGTGGAGGGGTGTGTGTGTGTGTGTGTGTGTGTGTGTGTGTGTGTGTGTGTGTGTGTGTGTGTGTGTGTGTGTGTGTGTCTGTGTGTCTGTGTGTCTGTGTGTGGGTGCGTGTGTGTGGGGGGGGGGGGGTGTACGCGTGTGTGTGTGGGTGTGGGTGTCTGTGTCTGCGTGTGTGTATGTGTGGGTGTGTGCGTGCGCGCGCGCGCGCGTGTGTGTGTGCGTGTGTGTATGTGTATGTGTGTGTATGTGTGTGTGCGTGCGCGTGTGTACGTGCGTGTGTGTGTACGTGTGTGTGTATGTGTGCATGTGTATGTCTGTGTGTGTGTGTGATATCAAAGCCAGAACAGGCTTCCCATTTTTTTGCTGTTTTAGCCTGAGTGCTGAAACAGTTTGTGTGTACTTCTTTTGTTTAATTAAAAAGAAATGAAGAAGCAAACGATGCACTTTTACACAGCACACCATGATGTTGAAACTGTCCTTAGCTTCATGAACTAGTGACACTACCATAGCGAGGCACTGAAGGGTATTTGACAGCTCTCCCAGGCTGACATTGCTGAACAATAGACAAGAATGCTGGGGAAACATTCTATTCTCTGATAAGGTCTGTCATCTTTTTGAAAGGTCCAGTGGTTTGTAAAAAAAAAAAAAAAAAAAAAAAAAAAAAAAGAAAATTTAAAAAGCTGGCATGCTTGAAAACTGTGTCATCGGCAATTTTTCTTCAAAGCGTTATTTGAGAAGGTTTCATCCCCGAAGACGGAATGTGGGTACCTCAACGGTGGGTAGAAACGGTCGCATACGCAAAGTCTCACCATTGGTGAACCTCAGAGCTCTAGCAGAGGAATTCAATATATAGAATCATGCTTCAACCTAAAAGAGCGTACCAAAGGGTTAAAAAAAAAAAAGTCGCTAATAACAAAACAACAGACGAAAGCCAACAACAAATTGCAATCCTATCACATCGGTAAAGAGGATACAGTAATGTGAATCGATCGCATGAATGTAAATTATCTCCGTTACAGGCGGATAAAGAAACGATCTTCGGTTTTCTTGACCCTGTATGTTCATTATGGTCAGAACTGTCCCGCTGTCCCTCTGGCAAGAGAGATGGAACGCTCAGACAGACAAGAAACTTTTCTAGATTCTCCCTAGCCTGACAGAAGTCCTCCCTCTGTGTGTGAAAAACCGAAGGGAAGCAACAGTGCTTGCCAGGACACACACGGGTCATTCTCTTATCACTTGCGTTCATTTGCTGAAAGGCGAGGGAACCCCGTGGTGCGTGACTTGTGATGGGCGGGTAACCATCAAGCATCTGCTCCTGGAGTGTTGGGATGTTCAGGATATTAGGCACAAGCATTTTACTGCAGACTCCCTAAAGATCCTTTTTCGTGATGTTCCACCGGACACCATTTTTATGTAACTTCCTGAGAGAATCGGGCTTTTGCCATCTGATGTGAGTGAAAGCGTTATAGTCAGTCGCTAAGAACAAAGTTGTTTAACGGAATCTGGTCTTGGTTTTATCTCATTTTATGTGAGATTTATGTGGTTTTTCACACAACGCGGTGCCCATCCTAGGCTGACCCTTATGGTTGACCACGGCGTCAATGCAAGGAAGGACAGTGGAGTTGGTTTTATACCCCATTTTAATCTGTATATAGGTGCACTGTTTTGTTCTGAGATTTTACGAGGTGACAGCCCCGGTATGACCTTTGTGGTCGTCGAGGCTATAAACAACATGATTCCTTGGATTGGTCAGATCCAAACACCCTGCCTCATCTTCACTGATAAAAAGGCCGTAATGAAATAGATAGATAGATAGATAGATAGATAGATAGATAGATAGATAGATAGATAGATAGATAGATAGATAGATAGATAGATAGACAGATAGACAGATAGACAGATAGACAGATAGACAGATTTATAGATAGATAGATAGATAGACAGACAGACAGACAGACAGACAGACAGACGGACAGGTAGATATAGATAGATAGATAGATAGATAGATAGATAGATAGATAGATAGATAGATAGATAGATAGATACATACATACATACATACATAAAAAACATACATACAAAAACAAAAATACATACATACATAATACATACATACATACATACATAAAATACATACAAAACATACAAACAACATACAAAACATACATACAAAACATACATACATACATACATAATACACACACACACACAAGAAAAGGGGGCCCGCATTGGGGCCCCAATTTTTGCTGAAAACGCAGCTACGCGGGCGGGGCATGTCTCTAGAATGGGGGAACCATCGCCACCCCAAGAGGGTTTCCAGGGGAAAAATTTCCCCCCGGGAAAACCGCAACAGAGGCGCCCCAAAAAAGAATTTAAAGCTCCCGGAAAAATCCGTCCCCTCCCTCATAACCATAACCGGGGGTCATCCTTGCGGGCCCCCGGGCCCGGCCGGCGACACACTGGCATCAGTGGTCTCCCCCTTTTGAGGACAATCGCAGAGGGGGGCCCTTTTAGGAGAGGCGAATGGGGGGGAAAAAAACCCCGCCCCCTCTACATCAACCCCAGAATCATTTTCCCCCCCCCCGCTGCGGCCGGGGTTTTTTTGTCACCATTGGACTGAAAAGCCCCCAAACGAGCCGCACCCGATTTTGGGGGGTGCCCCTTTTAAATTTTGTTCGCGAACCAAGCCGTGAAAGAAAAATAAAAACATACAACAAATTTTTAAAAAAACAAAAAAATACAACATACTACATACATACTACATACAAAAATCATACATAATAAAAATACCCTACAACACACACCAAAACAAAAGATAGAAGATAGATAGATAGAAGATAAAAGATAGATAATAGATAGATAGAAAAGGGTAAAAAAAATAATAGAAGAAAAATAAAGATTAAAAAATAGATAGATAGATAGATAAAAAAACCTGAACCCTAAAGGGGGCTTAAAAAAAAACTTAAAAAAGGGGCCCACCCTAGATGAGGGGGGTTGCCAAAAACCAAAGTCAAATCCTAATTTTTTGGGAAAAAACCCCCCAAAATCCCCCCCCCAAAAACAAAAAGGGCCCCAAAAAAAACACAAAAAAACAAAAACCAAAAAAAAAAACAAAACCACCAAAAAAACCCACAAAACCCCAAAACCCCAAAAGAATATTTACAAAACACCAAAACTTCTTCCCTTTTTTTGTAAGTTAACCCGGTTTAATTTTTTTTTTTTTCCCCCCATTAACCTTTTCCCCACAAACACACCCCCCCTTCATCTTTTTTAAAATCTTTTTCCCTCCCAATCATTTTTCCCAAAAAAAAAATTTTTTTTTGGCAAACTTAAAAAAAAAAAAATACACACGCACCGCCGCCCCGCACACACACACAACACACCCCACACCACAAAAACACACACACACACACACACACACCCCCACACACACACCCCACCACACCACAAACCCACAAAACTGAAAGAGAGACTGATAGACAGCTAAACAAAAAACGATAACAGCGACAGAAAAAGAACCCCAAAAAACAACAACAGACAGACAGAGTTTTTCTTTCCCATCTCCCCAAAAAAGGGTGGGTTTTGGGGTAGTGGGGGGGGGGGGGGACATAATAA
>JASPKP010007581.1:0-12619 GCA_030674155.1 Stramonita haemastoma
TTCTTGTTTATTTGTTGTGTGTATTTTGTTTTGTTTTTGTGGTTCATTTGTTTTGTTTTTCTTGTTTGTTGCTTGGTTCTTTGTTGTTTATTTATCATCATTCTTCCTTGTCTTTCTGTGTACGTGTGTGTGTGGCTTTTTTTGGTCTTGTTTTGTCTTATGTGTGTGTGTGTGTTGTGTGTGTGTGTGTGTGTGTGTGTGTGTGTGTGTGTGTGTGTGTTTTATTTATAAATTCATTCTTTTATATCGAGGGTAAGGAAGTTAGTTAGTTCTTCAGTTTAACGTCCTTCCACTTAATAGTGATATCAGACGGGAAAGTGTATATGAGTGAGTGAGTGTGTGTATGGAGGAGAGGGGGGAGAGGAGGGGGCTGGGTGGGTTGGGATGGCACATAGCTAATTATCTGCAGTAAACAACTATAAGAACCAAGAATTAAAACAATAGAACAAGAATAATGAAAAGAAAGAAATAACAGTTTAAAACACTAACTTTGCAATTCATATAACTAGTAAACATCATTATACTATTATAACTAGTAAACAATCATTATACTATAAGAACCTGATAATAGGACTATGACTTAATGACAATGCAATTTCTTTCATTAGCGAAATGTCTTTTAGAATTTGCTCTAAGCAAACGTATTTGTAAACTGGTAAAAAGATTTTCAAATCTCTGCATTCTAAAAGAATGTGACCTATGGTAATATTTTCGCCACAGATACATGTTGCTTTTTTTGAAAATTTCGATCTAAAAGCATTGAGCTTGAACCTATAGATAAGAGATACAACATTTCTATATTCGTGAGAGTTACGGCATTTGATCTTATCAAAAGATAATAAATGGGTTACATCATCATTCTGGTGAGAACCAATACTTTGTTTCTTTTTAAAATGTTTCCAACATGCATTTTGTAACATGCTATAGCCCTCATGAACGGATAAGGGGACATTAATGCTGCAGGACCCATCAGTGTGCTTTGCTCCACATTTTGCTACTTTGTCAACTATTTCATTAAAGTAGATACCACAATGCGAAGGAATCCAGCAAAAGGTAACACCGGTGCCTCGTAACATCAGAAAATGAATCAGATGTCCAATCTCAGTTACGAGATCTCGTCTCACTTTTGAGCTGGAATTTTTTAGAGCAAGTAAAACCGACTTGGAATCAACACAAAAAAGCGTTTGAAATATGTCTTTGGGGAAATTTAGAAGAAAATATAAAGCCATCAAAATGGCAGATAATTCAGCTGTAAAAATAGATCGATTTTTCTCAATATGAAAAGATCTTTCTACTTTCAATGATGGGATTACAAAAGCTGCTCCCGCCTCGTTGTCGCTCAAAAGTGAGCCGTCAGTGTAGATTTTTAGATGTTCTGGATATGTAGTTTGTATATGTTCTTTCACTGACGCGCTAAGAATATTTTCATTACCTTTCTTGGTTAAAGAAGAATAATTTAAGTCAAAATTAGCTCTCTGAAGCTCCCATGGTGGGCAAGATGAAATGTTATTAATCTTTGATTTAGTTATTTTTGTAGGACATATTTCTGCCTTATCAAATAAGTGAGAAGTATAAGTTCTAGCCGTGGTAATAGAACAGATATTATGTGCTCTTTTGGGGAAGTTGACATCAGATCTTATACCAATTTCGGTGTCCACATTGGTTTCTTGTTTTGAACAACGTAGGAGATATTTAGCCACAGCCAGTTGTCGATAATCATCTAAAGGCAAAATACCTATCTCTTTATAAGTGCCCATGGATGATGCATGGAAAGGTACACCCAAAGCTAATCGAAAACCCTTACAGTCTAATCTTGTCATTTTTTGTAATAAAGATTTTGGAGCGCTGAAAAATGCTTCCTGGCCATAAATGAGTCTAGAACGTACAAGAGATAATGCGAGATGTTTTAAAACAGCTACATCCTGAACCCACACTTGTTTGCTGATAACTTTCAAGAGGTTAAGACTTTTACGGGCTTTAGTATTTAGATATTCAATGTGATAATTCCAACTTAGTGACGCTGTGAAGTGTACCCCTAAAAACTTCACCATAGGTTTGTATTCCAAAGCTTTCCCATCTATCTGAAAAACAGGTAGAACTGGTGGGATAGTACCATTATTAAAAAGTACAAGATTAGTCTTTTCGGGAGACAGTAACAGACCATTCTCAAAGATGTAGCCATTAAGTTTGTTTAACTCAAGCTGATAAATGTTTTTCAAATGATTAAGATGCCTCTTTGGTGTTCTCTTTTTCATTGTGACATTCATCCACATACAAATGTCGTCAGCGTACTGGACATGGATAGCATTACTTGAGAGACACTTTGGAAGATCATAAAGAAGAATATTGAAAAGATGTGGCGCAATGACTGATCCCTGTGGAATACCCATAGTTGGAAATCGTAAGGAAGAATAGGAATTTCCAACTTTGACCTGCATGCATCTTTCGGACAGAAATGTTTTAACATAATAATAGACATTTCCAGAGGGTAAGGAAATAAGCACTCATGTGCATTTTTACATCCAGTCCCCGTGTGTATGCAGTTTTGTAAATTTTGTCATCTGTTCCCGCCGGCACACAATGGCCTACTCGTACGAAAAGCGGAACAGGATTTAACGTGTGCGCAAGATGTTCTGCTGCGTTCGCACACGGGCCTCGGTTTATAGTCTCATCCGAAGGACTTTCGGGGAAAGTGGAGTCGGCACTGATGTTAACTGATGTTAACTGGTGTGTGTGTTTTGTGTGTGTGTGTGTGTGTGTGTGTGTGTGTGTGTGTGTGTGTGTGTGTGTGTGTGTGTGTATGTGTGTATGTGTGTGTGTATGTGTGTGTGTGTGTGTGCGCGCACGTGCGGTGTGTGTGTGTGTGTGTGTGTGTGTGTGTGTGTGTGTGTGTTGTGTGTGTGTGTGCGTGTGTGTGCGCGTGTGAAGTCAAGTCAAATTTTTATTTCCAGATGGTACATTGAATAAGCAGAGCAATTGCTTTTTTTTTCATGAAGTCACCCATCTAAGAAAAACAACAACTCATATATATTATTCATATTTGGAAAAGAAAACCTGAAGAAAATATGTCTACAATGAAAGAGAGAGAGAGAGAGAAGAGAGAGAGAGAGAGAGAGAGAGAGAGAGAGAGAGAGAGAGAGAGAGGAGAGAGAGAGAGAGAGAGAGAGACAGACAGACAGACAGACAGACAGACAGACAGACAGACAGACAGACAGACAGACAGACAGACAGACAGAGACAGAGACAGAGACAAAGACAGAGAGAGAGAGAGAGAGAGAGAGAGTGTGTGTGTGTGTGTGTGTCTGTGTGTTTGTGTGTCTGTGTGTGTGTGTGTGTGTGTGTGTGTGTGTGTGTGTGTGTGTGTGTGTGTGTGTGTGTGTGTGTAACTTCTCATCTCGCAGATGACCACCAATACACACATCAATCAATGAAAAAAAACAAACAACAACAACAACAAAAACCCAACCCCAACCCCAAACAAAATCTCTCTCCCTTCATGTGCAGGCAAACTAGTGCACGTGGAGACCACCCCGGGTGTCCACCATGGGTGCACAGAGTACAGTCACGACGTTGACCTACCCACGGGGCCCTGGGTAGCTCTGGTGGAACGAGGGTCGTGTCTGTTCCCAGTCAAAGTTGGGCTCGCCACCAAAAACTACAGCGCCGCTGCAGTCATCGTTTACGACAACAAAGTCAACCCGCATCTGACTGTGATGAATACTGATTGTAAGATAGGTTTTTTTTGTTTTTGTTTTGTTGTTATTGTTGTTGTTGTTGTTGTTCGCTAGCTGAAGCTGTGTATTTTGGTTTTGGGGTGGGTTGGTTGGTTGGTTGGTTTTTTGTTTGTTTGTTGGTGATTGTGGTGGTGGTGGTAGGCGTGTGTGTGTGTTGTGTGTGGGGGGGGGGGGGGGGGGGGGGGGGGGGGGGGGGTAGGTGTGTGTGTGTGCATGTGTGTGTGTGTGTGGGTGTGTGTGGGGTGTGTGTGTGTGTGTGTGTGTGGTGTGTGTGTGTGTGTGTGTGTGTGTGTGTGTGTGTGTGTGGTGTGTGTGTGTGTGTGTGTGTGTGTCTGTGTGTGTGTGTGTGTGTGTGTCTGTCTGTCTGTCTGTCTGTCTGTCTGTCTGTCTCGGTGTGTGTGTGTGTGTGTGTGTGTGTGTGTGTGTGTGTGTGTGTGTGTGTGTGTGTGTGTGTGTGTGTGTGTGTGGATGTAGGTGGAGGGTGTGGGGGTTGGGGGGGGAGGTAATGTGACTTTTTGGGGGGTGTATGTTTGGTGTGTGTGCCCCTCCCCCCACTCACAGATCGTCATAATATTGTGCGATCAACACACACACACACACACACACACACACACACACACACACACACACACACACACACACACACAGAGTGTAAAGGTTTACCTGTAGTAGGGTGTATACTGTGACTGACAGAGTAAAAGTTTACCTGTAGTAGATTGTATACTGTGACTGACAGAGTAAAAGTTTACCTGTAGTAGGGTGTATACTGTGACTGACAGTGTAAAGGTTTACGTGTGGTAAGGTGTATACTGTGACTGACAGTGTCAAGGTTTACGTGTGGTAAGGTGTATACTGTGACTGACAGTGTCAAGGTTTACCTAGGGTGTAAACTGTTACTGACAGAGTAAAGGAATGGTGTATATTGTAGCATTTTTACCCTTTAACTGTGGCTCACAGAACCAAGATTAACTAGTTGTAGCATGTATTGCTCCCACAAAAAAGTAATTTCCCCCTGAACCTCTATAATGTCCCATAACGTGATGTAATTATACACCAGTGAATTTATGACTGGGTTAGGTATTGCTGATGTTTCGGTTTTTTTGTTGTTTTAAAAAAAAGAAAACATTTTATTATCTTTATTATCTTGTGATGTTTACGTGCTGTGATGTGTGGATACTGTGTTGTGGTGTTTTTCTATAATGCTTTCCCGTTTGCTGCTTCTTATGCATGGCTTGCAGCCCACGTGAGTTTCTCTGTTTCTGAGATAATAAAGGTAAAGGTAAATGTGTCCCACAACCTAGGCTGTCGGTCGTAAGGGGGCTTTAGAGACCTCAGCTTCCCTAGGGGCCAGCATATTGAGGCCGGCACCCATCTTCTCTCCCTCGCTGCTTTACCTTCCTTGAACCTATAGAGGGCAGGTACCCATTTACAGCTGGGTGAACTGGGGGGGGGGGGGGGGGGACTATACTAAAACCAAGCGCTCAAAACGGTCACCCATCCAACTGGTAACCACGCTCGACGCTGCTTAACTTGACTTGGGGAAAGCGAATACAGTCTTTGAATTGAACGTGAGAGGCCGAGAAGGCTGCCAACGTGACTGTGGGGGAGGCAACACGCCCGCCTTTGTTCTGGTCCGTTAAAGCCGAAAAAGGTGTTCTCTTTGTTTGCAGACACGGACGAAGTGTACGTGTTTGTGAACCAGGCGGATGGCAGACAGCTTGCTCGGCAGGTGGACAACGGCTCGCAGGTGCAAGTGACCATCATGCTGATTGAATTGTCCTCCTCCTCTTACCATCACCCTCTGGTCACTTTCCCCGCCCTAGGCGCTCTTATGGGTCTGCTGGGTGTAAACTTGGCCTTCAGACAGAATGTGTAAAAGAAACAAAAAATAATTCTTCTTTTTTTTTTTTAAAGGAAAGAGGGTGGGGTACACAATTTTTGTTTTCAGAAAGAGTACCTAGCTTTCATGTTTTTAACTGCAGACTGCAGCCTGAACAGTTATACAGAAAGATCACACTCCCCATATAGAAGTCTAGCATTGGTCACAACAGACGTCCAGTGAGCTATCACTGCTCCAGGATGGGGGGGGGGGGGGTGTCTCCAGACTGGTGTTCCTGAGCCACCTCTGAGTACACCCACTGATGCAGTGTCTTCTCCAGACTGCCAAGACAACCTCCACAACTTTTAATGCCGCCTCTTCCTCCCCCCCCCCCCCCTTCCAATTTTATTTATCATTATCTTTTTTAAGTAAAAATTACGACACATAAATCAGGAACTGAGATTTTACAGGATGTAATTTGTGGATGGTGGTGACTCGCTGGAACATGCTAAACAGGGAATATTCAGTAACCAAGGCCTGGCATGTATCTACAGACTGCGACCTGTATGGTGTCTAGGCTATTTTAGAATGTTCACAGTCCAAGGACACCCCTACACTGGACTTTCCCCCACTCTAGAGAACACTGACTTTTGTACTGTAATAGAGGCCGCACTCCATGTATAAACCAAGACTCAAACAGTGTATAATATATTGCTATTTTTGATTTCTTTTTAAAAAGAAAAAATCTGCCCTTTTTCAGTGTGAACATTTTAAAAAAATTATTGTTCTGTGTAGTTTTTTTTTTTTGAGGGGGGGGGGGGGGGGGGGAGGGAAGAGCTGATTTTTTAAAAGTCTTATTTTCAAGATGGTAATATTACTATAAACATTTTCTTTATGTAAGGTGGGTGGGTAGGCATGGAAGAAACGCTGACGAATGTCAAATTAAAAAAAAAAGAAGTGAAAACAAGACTGTTACAAAACCGGATTTGTTCACATATCTGATAATGCCACCTGCACATTTCGTGCTCAAGGAACAAGTGGAGGAGAACAAGGTGAGGGATACCATATTCGCCAGAAAATTAGAGAGGGAAATAACCCCCTACCTAAAAAAATTCTGCATTTTTTTTAATGAAGAGAACATTTGTTACTCAAAACTCTTTTCCTTACTGCTGATGCCCTAGTAAGGGGCAGGAAAACCTAGTGGGTTGAACGTCAACCTGATGGTGTCTGTGTTTGCGGGTTCAATTCAACTCTCTTCTGAGATGTCTCTTTCGGCGGGTTCCCCCCTCCCCTCTGTTTTCCCTGGAGTAAACGTTAATTCCAAGGCATGCATGGTATCTTTCTCCACGATTAAAAACCACCCATGTTTCGTTAGAAGAGTAGGAATAGACCAGTTATGGTTGGTAGCAGGGATGACACAAACATACCCAGCATGCATCCTGCTATCTGGAGAATGATGAGCTCCTTCAGGTTCAGCTTGTCCATCACACACTGATCTGGGTGGATCTGTGGTCTAGAGGTTTTAAACGCACCTGCCTAGAAAGCGAAATATCCGAGTCTGAAGTGTGTGGTGGTTCGAAACCCGTTTGTGCCCGAAACTTTTCCCCCATCCATCAGACCATGAGTGGTGGTCTGGGCGCCATCCTCAAAATGCTGGCTCCTAGAGAAGCTGAGATATCTGACACTTTGTTTCCCTAAAGATCACATAGGTTACCTGACTTTTTATTTATGTCAGTATTTCTCACACCTTTGCTTTTGCTGATTGTCATACTATCACATTTCATGTACGCCCCCAAGTGATTGTTTTCATAAATACATTCTTGAAGCTTTAAAATTGCTGTGATTGAATTATTGTGATTACAATTGTTAAATAATAATAATAATAATAATAATAATAATAATAATAATAATAATAATAATAATAATAATAATGTCATTATTTTGATATCTCTCTGTCTCTCCTCACCCTTTGTCTTTTCGTGTATCTTTTTAAAAATCTATGTTTCTATCTCTGTGTGTGTGTGTGTGTGTGTGTGTGTGTGTGTGTGTGTGTGTGTGTGTGTGTGTGTGTGTGTGTGTGTGTGTTTTGTGTGTGTGTGTGTATGCGCTCGCGCCTGAGTGCGTGCGTCCGTGTGCGGCGCGTGCGTGCGTGCGTGCGTGCGCGTGTGTGTGTGCGTGCGCGCGTGTGCACGCGTAACTATCTGTTTGAGCCAACAGCCATGGAAGTGACCATGCACAGACCCGCTGTAACATTGACACATACTGACAATTGATATCATTAATCAGTAGAAAACACACCACTATGGGAAAAACTGGACGAGGAGTGAAAAAATTCACACGATCACACTGCTCAGACTAACCCCCCTCCCCTCCCCCCCTCACCTCCCCCCAAAAAAAAAAACCCCAAACCCAACACCTTCCTCCCACCACCCCCTCCTACCCCCCCTACCCCCTCCCTACAAACCAATAACAGAAAAAAAACAACCACCTCCAACAACTATAAGTATGACCTTTTACCATGTCAATTTGCCGTTTAGGCCACGACAGCTTTCGCAGACTGACAAAGTGGGAGAGAGGGTGAGAAGGGGGTGTGGAGGGGTTGAGGGGGGTTAGTGAACTCCGACCCTAGCCACAACAAATAGATGCACACCTTTTCCGGTCCCAGCCGCCGCTGTAGTCTAGTGGTTAGGGCGTTGGACTCGTAATCTAAAGGTTGTGGGTTCGATCCCAGCTTTCGGTTTTAGGGCTTGTCCCCTTTGGGAAAAGGCATTTAGGGATTTTTCCACCCCACCCAGGGAAAAAGGGGGTACCAACCTTGTGTTGGGGGGTTAACCCTGCGAATAAGGGCGCCTTCGGGGGGGTCTATGACTCTCAGTCCTTAAGCCACAAAAACCCGGGGATAAGCACCCCTGATGAGCCTTTTATAGGTGGGACAACTTTAAACTTTAAAAATTTTCCGGTCCCAGGGGCGTAACCTCAGAAAAAACCCCCTCTCCTCCCCTCCTCCCCCCCCCCCCCCCCCCCAAAATGTCGTTTTTCCCTTATCGGTTTTAAAAAAAAAAAAAAAATTTTTATTTTGGGTTTTAAAAACCCACCTTGGAGGGCTTTGTTAGTGGTAAAAATAGTTCCCTGATGGCAGCCCGGGTTGAGTTACAAGGGGCCCCCGTTAAAGGGGCCCCCCGGCTTTAGTCTATTTTATTGGCCCGTTTGGTTTTTGGGGGACTTTTTTAAAAAAACCCCCCACCCCAAGGGTTTTTTTTGGGGGCCCCGGGGGGAAAAAATTTCCACTGAACCCCACCCCCCGCCAAAAGGGTTTTTAAAAAAGCCCCTTTTTGGAAAAAAAAAAAAAGGCCCCTTTTTTGCCCCCCCCTTTGGGAAAAAAAACCCCCAAGAACGGGGAAAAATAAAAGGACCCCCCCAAAACAACAACAAACAAAACAAAAAAAAAAAAAACTCAAACCCATGCACACTGATGTGTTAAGCCATCATTTCAAAAGTCAAAATTTTTGGCTACATTGATTTACTGAGGGGGGAAAAAAAAAAGTGGTCACACACCACCCACTCTTTCGTGCTGTTCCACTCCCCCTCCCCCCCAAAAGTCCTTGGACGGACTATTTAAACTGGGGGCCCCGTGTGTGAACGCAGCAAAAATCTTGTGCACACTTTTTAAAATTTTTCCCGCTTTTGTAAGGAAGGGGCCATCTTTTTTGTGCCGGTGGGAAACAGATAAAATTTTACAAAACTGATGCACACAAGGCCCCTTGGTGTAAAAAAGCACAAGAGTGCTTATCCTTATCCTCGATATAAAAAAATAAGAAAAAAAAAAAAAAAAAATCTTGTCACCTTGGAGCTGTGCTTAGGAATGGAAAAAAAAAATCCAGCATTGTATTGTATTGTATTGTTTTTTTTGGGGATTGTATTGTTTTGTATTGTATTGTTTTTGTTTGTATTGTATTGTTTGTATTTGTAGTCACGGGGATTTCTCTCTGCGAAATGGGGGTCTCTCCCAGGGAGAGCACGTCCCAAATGCGTGCCATGTTTTGCGCGTAAGGTATCTTTTTATTTAATTTAATCATACAAAAACCTTCATTTTTACAAACAGACAATGCTCTCTTTCCTCTCTCTCTCTCCCCTTCTCTCTCTCTCCCCCCTTTCTCTCTCTTTTCTCTCTCTCTCCTTTACTGCATCACGAATCACAATAATACCTTTTCACCATCCAAATTGCACAACAATCCCTACGTCATCACAAATATTAGTCATCCAAAGCAAAAAAATCCCTTACTCATCATAAATGCACAGATTAAACCGTAAAAATGATATCAAATGCCTTCGTGAGAAAAAAAAGAAAGGGGGGGCGTTCAATTCATTTGGTGGATCCAAAAAAGTGGTGGTGTTCTCTCTCTCTCTCTCTCTCTTCTCTCTCTCTCTCTCTCTCTTTTCCCCTTCTCTCTTTTTCCCCTCTCTCTCTCCTCTTTCTTCACCCTCTCTCTCTTCTCTCTTCTCTCTCTCTCTCTCTCAGTATGTTTTAGTGTCCATCCAATGATTATCTACAATGTTTAATAAACTCCATTTTCTCCCCCCCCCCCCCCCCCCCCCCCCACATTACCTCAAGATGTACTTGAAGCTTAGGATGTCAGTTACTTCCGAAAAGACTTGCCGATATAATTATTGTCTACCCTTTATCCAACAATCAGTACCACCATCTTCATAAAAAAAAATAGGGCAACGGCTAGAAAATCGTTCCTGGTTGGTTGATGATTTCAAGCAAATTTATTATTTTTTTTATTATTTTATTTTTTATACCACTTTATGTCACGGCAGATTTCTCTGCCTGAAATTCGGGCTGCTCTCCCCGGGGAGAGCGCGTCGCCACCAAGTGCAGCGCCTACCCATTATTTTTTTCCCCTATGGGTGGTGTCTAAACACGACCCTGTGTGCATATTTTTTTGTTTTGTTTATAATTTTGTCATCCGCTCCTACCGGCACACGATGGCCTGTCTTCCGAAAGGGGGAACGGGGTTTTAAAAGTTTTGCGCAAGCTGTTCTGCGTGCATTCGCACACGGCGGGGCCTCGGTTTAAAGTCTCATCCGAATGACTTTTGACATTCAGTTCGATTTTTTTCGTCAAACTGGGAAGAAAGGGCGAGCTGGGTACGAACCCAGAAACTCACGGTTTACAGATTGGCAAGCGAACGTCTTAACCATCCTGCTACCTTCCTTCACCAACATAAACAAAGCTGTGTCGAGCATGTCAGCTATTCTGCAAAGTGGATCATCACCAGGAGAGCGGGGAGAGTGTTCCTGAAGCGTTCAGCCCGTGATCTGATCCCGGTTGGAGCCACCACCGAGGCACCTGTTTGAAGGAGATCTTTTCCCATGGAGTGAACATCAGTACTGACTCCACTCTATCAAAAAATTCTTCTGATGAAAGATTAAACCGAGGTCTGTGTCCCAACGCGGCAGGCAGGGCATCTTGCGTACGCGTTCAAAACTTGTTCCACCTTTCGGAGGAGTTTGGACATTGTGTTCCATGGGAACGGATGACAAAACATTTTTTTTTAATGCATGCACACAGGTGTCGTGTTTAGACACCATCCCGAAGTTGGCATGTGGCTTCTTTAATGGTGGCGAAAACGGTGGCATAGTATACACAAAAAACTGACCATTTAATTGTCAACATCGGAGCTGTTGCAGGGGAATGAAAAAAAGAGTTAAAAAAAAAAAAAAGTGTGTGTTTTTTGTGTGTGTGTGTGTGTGTGTGGTGTGTGTGTGTGTTGTGTGTTGTTTGTGTTTTTGTGTGTGTGTGTAGGTGTGTGTGTTGGTGTGTGTGTGTGTGTGCAAGTTATAGGTACGTTTGGGTGGATCGGTGGTTCAGAGGCAAGGCACCTGTCTGGGGTAACAAACGAAAAAGTACAGATTTGATCCCTTTTTTGTGCCTAAAATTTCCCTTCCCATCCACCACACCCGAGAGGTGGTATGGGTGCTAGTCTTTCGGATACGACGATAAACTGAGATCCTGTGTGCAACACACATTCGGTGCACGTAAAAGAACCCACTGCAACACGAGAGTTGTCCCTGGCAAAAAATTTTGTACAAAACCCGCCACTCTCTTGAGGAAAAAAATACACATAGAAAAAGGACAATTAACAACTAAAAAAACCCCAACCCACAAAGAGGGCGCTACTCTTGTGGCGACCCCCTCTCCGCGCAGAGAGCAGTCCAAATTTTCACGCAGCGAAATCTGCCGTTACTGACGATAGAATACAAAGCACAATACAACACAACAAAACACAATACAAGATAATACAACACAACACAATACAAAACATGATAATACAATATGCCACAATACAATAAAAACACAACGAACAATACAATACAATACAACACCAATACTATACAGGATAATACAATTCAATACAATACGATAAGACAATTACAACACGATACACATGGCGACCCAAATTTTTTATTCTGTAGGACTTAAAGGGAATGCAAGAGGGTGAAAAAAAACCCACTCCTCACTTTTAAAAAAGACATGATTACGAAAAGGACATACGAAAAATAACACCGGAGCATAAAAAAATAAAACTTCAGCATGGTTTTGGAAAAAAGAGACACTCCCAAAAGAGGATCTGGCCTGACTGACCCCTATCACCCCCGTGGCCAAGAAGCTCTATGGACACTGGGAGGGACCTGCAGCAGAGAACTGCTTTAATAACAGAGACTTGAGTTTCCATCTGAAGAGCTCAAACTATAAAAATTTTAACACAACATATAAGACCCAAATAATCATTTACTAACACTGTTTTTTTTATCCTCGGAAATCGGAATGTGGCTACCTTCATGGGGGGGGGGGGGGGGGGGGGGGGGAGGCTGCATACGCAAAATCTCACCATGGTGAACCTCCCGAGTTCTACCAGAGGAACCCCCCCAAAAAAAAAGGAAAAAGAAAAAACCTGTCTTTTTGTTGTTGTCTAATAGATCGAAGTCACGAGCAATTGAGAGAGAGAGAGAGAGAGAGGTAGAGAGGAGAGGGAGAGGAGAGAGTAGGTAGTAGAGAAGA
>JASPKP010007582.1:10000-12616 GCA_030674155.1 Stramonita haemastoma
AAAGAAGAAGAAGAAAAGAAGAAGAAGAAGAAAGAAAAAGAAAAGAAGAAGAAGAAGAAGAAGAAGAAGAAGAAAAGAAGAAGAAAGAAGAAGAAGAAGAAGAAAAGAAAAGAAGAAGAAGAAGAAGAAGAAAGAAAGAACGAAGAAGAAGCGAAGAAGAAGAAGAACAAGAAGAAGAACAAGAAGAAAAAGAAAAGAAAAGAAGAAAACAAAAGAAAAAATAAGAAGAAGAAAACAAACAAAAGAAGAAAAGAAGAACAAAAAAAACAACAACAACAACAACAACAACAAACAACAAAACAACACAACACAAACATCAAAACAACAACACAACTTTCAACAAAAAAAAAACAAGAAGAAAAGAACAAGAACAGAAGAAAAATAAGAAGAAGAGAAACCAACAAGAAAAACAAGAACAAGAAGATCAAGAAGAAGAGTTCCCATACAACACTATTGTCAGATTTTTCACTTTCATCTTTTAATTGTTTTTCTTCTTTTTTTCTTCTTTTTTCTTTTTTTTTTTTTTGGGGGGGGAGGGGGGGGGGGTCAACCATTGTACAGGAACATTTTAGCCGATTTTTATTTTTTGGCGGAAAGAGGAATGGAATTTCATCTACATGTAAGATTGTGCAAGAATGTCTGATGGATTACGTGATGTTATGCTATGACATGCCTTGTGTATTGTCTGTTGGTTTAGGCTCTGTTGTGTGGTGTGTGTGTGTGTGTGTGTGTGTGTGTGTGTGTGTGTGGTGTGTGTGTGTGTGTGTGTGTGTGTGTGTGGTGTGTGTGTGTGTGTGTGTGTGTGTGTCTGTGTGTGTCTGTGTGTGTCTGTATGTGTCTGTATGTGTCTGTGTGTGTTCTGTGTGTGTCTGTGTGTGTCTGTGTTGTGTGTGTTTTTTTGGTTATGTAACATTATGCTATTATTATCATGTTTTGTGGGTATTATGTTTCTGTGATACTATGTTACGTTCTTTTATTGCTATGTAACGTCACAATTATATATCTTGTTAAATTCGTCTGACCTCCTCTGTTTTTATCGTGTTTTTGTGTTTGTTTTTTGGTTTTGTCGGTCATGCTTATTCTGTGCTTTCTTGTCCTGCCATGTCCGGTCTTGTCCTGTCTTGTCCCGCCATATCCCGTTCCCATTCTGTCTTGAACCGTCATGTCCCGTCCTGTTCTGTCTTGTCCCGTCCCGTTTTGTCTTGTCCCGCCATGTACGGTCTTGTCCTGTCCCGTTCTGTCTTGTCCCGCCATGTCCGGTCTTGTCCTGTCTCGTCCCGCCATGTCCCGTCCCGTTCTGTCTTGTCCCGCCATGTCCGGTCTTGTCTTGTCATGTCCCGTCCCATTCTGTCTTGTCCCGTCATGTCCCGTCCCGTTCTGTCTTGTCCGCCATGTCCGGTCTTGTCCTGTCTTGTCCTGTCATGTCCCGTCCCATTCTGTCTTGTCCTGTCATGTCCCGTTTCGTTCTGTCTTGTCCCGTCCCGTTTTGTCTCGTCCCGTTATGTCCGGTCTTTTCTCCTGTCTTGTCCAGTCATAGGAACAGATGACAATATTTACACAACTGCATACACACGGGAACTGGATGAAAAAAAGCACGCAAGTGGTTATCCCATTATCCTCGATAATAAAGAATAAAATAAGTTTAAAAATGAAATGAATAAATAAATGTCCCGTCCAGTTCTGTCTTGTTCTGTGCTTCCTTTTCCTGTTCCCGTCCCGTATTTTTTTTATTATTTATTTTCTTTTTTTTCCTCTTTATTTCACCCGCAAAATTTCTCTGCGTACCCCAAATTTGGGGGCTGCACTTCCCGGGGAGAGCACTCGCCACAAGTTTCAGGGGTCTACCCTTTTTTTATTAATTTTTTTTTTTATACCGCCCCCCAGCCGCCCTGGGGACTCCAACTCCCCGATTTTTCCTCAGAGAGGGTAAAAACGACATCTGTGGCCCTTTCTGTTTTTAAAATAAAATTTTTTATCCGCCCTTCCATCAAAAAAAAGGCCCGTTTTTTCCGAAAGGGGGGGAACAGGGTTTTTAAAAATTTTGGCAAGATGTCCTCGTTTTCGTTCGCACACGGGGCCTCGGTTTATAGTCTCTTCGAATGACTTTGACATTTGTCCTGTGGGATGATCTGGGCCTTTTTTGTTGTTTTAGTTTAAACCCACTAAAAAGTAACAGCCCCCCCCCCCCCCTCTTTTTTTTCCCCCCCCCCCCCCCCCCCCCCCCCTTTCAGCCTTAATCTCCCGAAAAATGCCAAACAATCGTCCATCCCCTCACTATCCCCCCCCCAAAAAAAAAAAAAACAACAACCCAGAAAAACAAAACACACACATCCTTTCCCCCCTCCCCCCCCCCCCCCCCCCCCCCCCCTAAACAACCAGCCAGGACTACCTCACAAAAAGCAGGCTAAAAAATTTAAAAAAGATAAATAAAGTGCCAGTTTAAAATGCATACACACACATACACACATACAAACACAACACAATTTCACACACACAACACAAACACACACACACTTTAAAACCCCCCCACAAAACACACCACAAACACACCCCCACACAAACACACACCCCAAAACACAACACACACACACACACACCCAACAAAAACCCCCACCA
>JASPKP010000758.1:5000-37475 GCA_030674155.1 Stramonita haemastoma
ATGCAAGCCAGGGCCGCAGAGCACTTGAAGACCATTAATTTTGCAAAAGGCAAAACACAAGAAGGTGATCTAACCTACCCCATCCGCGGGAATACAACTCTTGCAGACTGACACAGAGAAAAATACTGCTGTGGACAACACTCAGGATATCCAAGCAGGGAAGAAAACATTATGCAGCTTCTTCAGAAAATGAGAAACAGATCAAGTGTACATAAACAGGCAGACACAGGATAATCAGGCATGGTACATCTCCGCGAATTCGCGGAAATCGGCGTAAAAGAAAAAGAAAAGAAAAATAACGAAACCCACAGAAAACCAGTCAAATAATGCCCAGTACTTCCCTTCTCTTCTTTACATCACCAGTCTACTAGGTATCTGTTGACAGAAGGGTGTCAGTTGCAGCTGTAAGCCTAAGGCAGAGGGGTGAAGAGGGATGGTAGGAAGGGGGGGGGGGGGGGGGGGCTTTCCACTGGCTGCCATCAGCCTGTATGGGGTCAGCCATGTTTACAGTATCATAACAATCCACAGGCGACCAGCCTGCCCTTTCTCTTTCTGGCGGTGTCTGTCTGTCTGTCTGTCTCTCTCTCTCTCAAACACACACACACACACACACACACACACACACACACACACACACACACACACACACACACACCTCTCTCTCTTCTCTCTCTCTCTCTCTCTCTCTCTCTCTCTCTCTTACTCCCCCCCCCCCCCCCCTCTCTCTGTTTTCTCTGTCTGTGTGTGTTTGCCCTTTCTTTCTCTTTCTTCCTCTATCTGCATTTGTGCACATTTGTCTAGAAATGTACTTATTTTTGCTGTGTAATTACTTGAGTGTAGAACTTTCTTTAGATTGAAGAAATGACAGAAAAAGTCATACTTGAAGAGCTTATTTTAGGGCAAAAATTGCTTAGTGTGAAAACTGAAATTAGTTCAAGGAGAGGCCTTTAAACAGGCTAGAATTGTCAAAAAACCTTCACCTTCAGGGGGCGTTGCCCCCTGACCCCCACAAGGGGCTCTGCCCCTTGACCCCACAAGGGGCAATGCCCCCTGGACCCCCACTACATTTCAGGAAAAAATGCTTTTCCTGTAGTACCATGCCTGGTTATCACTACAGACATGTATCCCCCTTTTTAATTCTGGAATTAGTTGCTGTATGTTTATGTCCTCATTTCTCTCACCCACTGTTTTTGTCTGTCTGTCTGTCTCTGTCTCTGTCACTCTCTCCATGTTTTCCATTAACCATCATAGTTGTACACACAAACTTATGTTAGGGCTACCCAGAAGGGATCTTTTTAAAACAAGTTTGACATACTCTGGTGGTTCTTTATGGAAAGTCTAACAGTCTGAGTCTGTGTCTGTTTCTGTGTGTGTGTCTCACACACACACACACACACACACACACACACACACACACACACACACACACACACACACACACACACACACACACACACACACACACACACACATTGCTCAAAATGGTGCCTGGAGAGGCCTCCAAATTGCCTTTAAAATGCTAAAATTCATTTTCGGCGGGGGGCTTCGCCCCCCTGGACCCCCCAGCGGAGCTTTGCCCCTGCACCCCACCGGGGCCTAAGCGGCCCCTGGACCCTGGCTTACTTTCCTCTTTTTTTTTTCTCTGCCAATTCTACGCTCTGAGTAAAGAAACGTCATATTAAGCCAGTCAGATTGTGTCAGCTGACCCCAGTGCAGAACTCTAGCAGAGTTTAAGATAAAAAAAAAATATGTCCATCAATAAATAGCAATAGAAAAGCAAAGATTCCCACTACAGTGCATGCTCCTTGGCCTAAGGTTGTGATTTTATCACTCCCTAGTTGCACAATGGAAAAACTGAAAATCTGATTTTAAAAATATATATACATATATACAATTATACATACATACATACATACATATATATATATATATATATATATATATATATATATATATATATATATATATATATATATATATATATATATATATATATATATATATATATATATATAAAAATAAAACACACACACAATAACACACTAACACACACACACACACACACACACACACACACACACACACACACACACATATATATATATATATATATATATATATATATATATATATATATATATATATAGTTTGACTGGAAAAAATCCCTTGGTAGTTCTGAATCAAACTCCCAAGAAAGACATCCTTGTTGTACAAGGTGACTGGAACGCCAAGATAGAAGGAGATGCCTACAAAGACTGGGAGGGCGTTTGTGAGCCACACTGTGACAAAGAAACAAACGAAACAGGCTTGAGACTCCCGGAGTTTGCCAGTGACAATAATCTCCAGCAAGTGAATATACTTGACCCACATTAAAAGTCCAGTAGACGGACATGGCATAGCCCAAATGGTGAACACCACAACCAAATAGATTACATCATGGTGAAGACAATTTCAGTCTAGCATAAACATTACATGGACATGAAGCTTTCCATAAGCGGACATAGGGAGTGATCTGATCTTGTGATGATGATATTTTGACTCTGTCTCCAAAACATTCACAAGTAGAACAACATCAGGATCAAGTTTGACCTCAAGAAACTGAAGGATCCAGAGGTAGCAGACATTTTTCAGGCAAGGATAGGTGGGAAGTTCTCAGCAATCACTCTCAAAGACTCAGATGATACAGATGTAGATACCTTGATGGATAGTTTCAACATAGCAGTGATTCAAACAGCAAGTGAACTTCTTGGCAAGCATATTGAGGGTGGCGCCCATCTCCTCTCCCTTGCTGCTTTACCTTCCCTGACCCTAAAGAGGGCAGGTACCCATTTACAGCTGGGTGAACTGGGGGAACTGTGCTAAAGCCAAGGCACGCAAACAGTCACCCATGGCTGCTTAACTTGACTGGAGGAAAGCTGAAAAGGTTGAGTTTTACGTCCTCATGGCAGTATAGCCTTTAGGGACAAGTTGATGTGGGTGCACGCACCCAGGGAATAGTCGGGTTTGTTGCTCTCTCAGGAGTAGTCGGATTTGATGTTTCAGGGGTCAGGGGTCATTTAAAATTAAATTTTTAAAAAATTCTTTTATTTGGAGGATAATGGGATAAGCACTCTTGTGCTTTTTTACATCCAGTCCCCGTGTGTATTCAGTTTTGTAAATCTTGCATGTCATCTGTTCCCACGGGCACATGATGGCCCACTCTTATGAAAAGCTGAACAGGATTTACGTGTGCGCAAGATGTTCTGTGTGCGTTTGCACACGGTTTACAGTCTCATCGAATGCCTTTTGGGGAGAGTGGAGTCAGCACTGATGTTAACTGCAGGAGAAAAATCTCCTCCACCGGAATCGAACCCAGGTCGTTAAATTGCCAGCGCAATGTTATGACCACTAGGCTATCCCTCCTGTTGGATTTGATGTTGTTCTCAGCCAGAAGGTTGGATGGAGGTCTGTTGTTGTTCCACTGAAGGTCCCACGTTCTGGTGAGTTTTCCCACCCCAGCACCTCTGCTTGGGCCTCCCCCAAAATGTTACAATTCTGACTTAGCAAGGAGCAGATACCTGGGGGGGGGGGGGGGGGGGGGGGGGGGCATGAAGTGCCTCAGCTGAAGCTGGACTCTGTTGGGAAATTTCAGTTCAGTCATAGTGTTTACTGTCTTACCACACATAGTGTATATGAAGACAAGCAATAAAAAAGGGAGTTAAGAGGGTTAAGAAACATATATATTCAGTGTTGATTCTAGGGTGCGCCCTTGCGGGATTCCCGCATTTTTGTCAACTTTGCCGCAAAATAATGTGACCAGTGCGCCCTAATGGACGCAAAAAAAACTGTGAATAGCGCGCATATTTGAACAAACAGTGCGCCCTCGTAACTGCGGTTTGTACAATTTCAAAATAACGCTACATGCGTTTGTCATTACTTTGATACCCCACGGATGGCAAGATTCACTGATAAGCACCTACAGTTGTCACAATCATCACAAAGCGGCTGGTCTGACGTCATTTCGCTACATATTTACGTCATTACGCCATTTTCAAAGGAGCATTGCCGGCCTGAAACAAGTGACGTCATTGTGACATAAAGATCGTTAAGGAGATAGCAGAAGCCGCCGTGACCCAGCAGGGTTCAAAGGTGGTAGATCAAAGAGTTTTCAAGGCGGTTTTTCAGATCTGGCTAGACAAATAGCCCTGGCTTGAGAAGAATGATGATGGCATGGGTAGACTATCCCGGGTGTATAAAAAATGACGTTGACCTCTCTCTCTCTCTCTCTCTCTCTCTCTCTCTCTCTCTCTCTCTCTCTCTCTCTGTATGGGAGGGAAAAAACATGACTTTGATATTGGATTTCACCTCTCTTCTCATCTAGATCTAGATCTCTCTCCAACAGAAAATCTCTCTCTCTCTCTTCTCTCTCTCTCTCTCTCTCTCTCTCTCTCTCTCTCTCTCTCTCTCTCTCTCTCTCTCTCTCTCTCTCTCTCTCTCTCTCTCTCTCTCTCTCTCTCTCTCTCTCTCTCTCTCTCTCTCTCTCTCTCCTTCCCTCTCTCTCTCATGGGGAGGGGGGAAGGGCAAGACTTTGATATTGGCGTTCATCTCTCTTCTCATCTAGATCTAGATCTTTCTCTAACTCTGAAAGTGGAAATAATTGACTTTGACACCTCTCTCTCTCTCTCTCTCTCTCTCTCTCTCTCTCTCTCTCTCTCTCTCTCTCTCTCTCTCTCTCTCTCTCTCTCTCTCTCTCTCTCTCTCTCTCTCTCTCTCTCTCTCTGTGCTATATGGGAGGAAAAGATAAGGCTTTGATACTGGCTTTAACCCCCTTTCTCATCTAGATCTAAATCTAGTTCTCCCTCCAACTGATTGGAAATACAAAATTGACTTTTGACATCTCTCTCTCTTTCTCTCTCTCTCTGTCTGTCTCTGTCTGTCTGTCTGTCTATCTATCTATCTCTGTCTCTCTCTCTCTCATATGGTAAGGGGGGGGGGGGGGGGGGGGGTAAGACTGATTTTAGCTCCTGCCTCTTTTTTCAACTAGATCTAGCCCTCTCTCCAACTCAGAATGTGGAAATACAAATTTGACTTTGACTCTCTCTCTCTCCTTCCCTCCCTCCCCCCCCCCCTCTCTCTCTCTCTTTCTCTGTGTCTCTTGTATACAAATAATGCATCTCCTCCTGTATCTATGTAGTATGTATCCCTCCACATCTGACTGTACCACAATCTGGAATTAAAACTTTAACCCCCCCCCCCTCTTTCTCCCCCCCCCCCCTCTCCCTCTTACTTTCTTGTGTCAGAAAACCATTCTATGGACTAGCTGCAATATGTAAGGTGTATATTTAATCCTGTCTGCCTACATACCCTCCTGTTTGTTTTGTTTCTCGTCCTTAAAAAATATCAGAAATTAGAGTAGTAATGGTATTATGAGCAAATACTACTTCATTAATACTTGTCCCCTTTCTTATGAAAGGGAAAGGGGGGGGGGGCAAATGCCCCCTTTTTTTCATTTTAGGGGGCCCTTGGGCCCCCTTTTTTGAAATCCTAGAATCAACACTGTATATTAAAAGGAAGGGTTGGTTCCCTTTTTTCTTGCTGTAAGGCTTATATTAAAAGAGTCCAGTCAAGGAAATGTCTGGTTGTGGTTAAATCCCCCAGGGCCCACCTTTACAAAATCTAAACACTAACTGTTGGGAAAGCTGAGCCCTCTGACCACTTATCTATCCTGCCCCCTGACAGCAAACAGTCCCTAAGTTTATGGGGCCCTTGTGACTCAAGTCAACAAGTAGGCTCACCTCACTTGTAGAGGTAATCTAAGTAGCTATAGAAGAGTGTTGACTTAACACCAGATGACTGGAGGTGTTAGTACCCTGCTGAGATGATCTAACAGGATACACACACACACACACACACACACACACACACACACACACACACACACACACACACACACACACACACAGAGAGTGATAGAGAGATAGATAGAGAGATAGAGAGAGAGAGAGAGAGAGAGAGAGAGAGAGAGAGAGAGAGAGAGAGAGAGAGAGAGAGAGAGAGAGAGAGATTTGAATTGAATTGATTTGATTTGATTTGATTTGATTTGACTGATTTGATTTATTTTATATCAAGGATAATGAAATAAGCACTAAGAGAGAGGAGAGAGAGAGAGAGAGAGAGAGAGAGAGAGAGAGAGAGAGAGAGAGAGAGAGAGAGAGAGAGAGAGAGAGAGAGAGGAGAGAGAGAGAGTGATTGACTGAGTGATTGATTGATTGATTTATTGATTTATTTATTTATTTATTCTTTTATATTGAGGATAATGGAACAAGCACTCTTGTGCTTTTTTACATCCAGTCCCCATGTGCATACAGTTTTGTAAATGTCATCTGTTCCCACCAGCACACGATGGCCTACTCTTACGGAAAGCTGAACAGAATTGAACGTGTGCAAGATGTTCTGTGTGGGTTACGCACATGGCCTCGTTTATAAGTCTCATCGAAGGACTTCTAGTGGAGAGTGGAGTCAGCACTGATGTTAAACTCCAGGAGATAAATCTCCTCCAACGAACCTGGGTCATTGATAAGCACAATTTTTTGACCAGCAAGCTATCCCACCAACTAACAACAATAATAAACCAAACAACAAGGCCAAAACAACAAGACAACATAAAAAATAAGAACAAGATGTAAGGACAGAAGATATAATAAAAATAACAATAGGCGCAATACAGAGAGGAGAAAGAGAAGAGAGAAAGAGAGAGAGAGAGAGAGAGAGAGAGAGAGAGAGAGAGAGAGAGAGAGAGAGAGAGAGAGAGAGAGAGAAATCCCTAACTAGTGACACACAAATCAAATTCAATATAGCTATAAAAATGAACATCTACACATTGTAGATAAAATACACATTTATATATACTGTAATGATCAATCTCTGTGAATAGTCTATGTAATCAGAAAAATGAATAACAACACAGCATAATTAAAAAACACATACTAACTAAACTTAAAACATTGAGATATTAAAATAACATTTATCAAACTCAATAATAATCAAATTTCAGGATAAAATTGAAAACATAAGTATGAAAACAGCCTTCATCAAGATAGAAAGAGACGTCAGACAGACAGACAGACAGACAGACAGACAGACAGAAGAGAGAGAGAGAGAGGAGAGGGAGAGAGAGAGAGAGAGAGAGAGAGAGGAGAGAGAGAGGAGAGGATATGGTGATAGATATACATATATATATATATACATATATATATATATATATATATATATATATATATATATATATATATAATATATATATATATATATACACAAAACACACACATATACACATACACACATATATACGTATATATCCAACAGGATGAGTCTGGTTTAGTATTTTTGATGCATCAAGTGAAATTGAAGGCGATTTTTGAATGTTGTCAATGATTGGTGCTGTTTAATTGAATCGGGAAGGGAGTTCCACAGCACAGGGCCTGAGTATAGCAAACTAGACTTGAACAAGTCTATTCTTGGGATTGGGACACTTGGCTTTTCAGTATTTCTGGAATGATTCATTGGGAACTTGTCTCTTAAGGATGTGGGAACAGCTCCTGCCATTATTTTAAACATCATTATGCCTTTGTTATATTTCAGTCTTTGTTGTAGGGGGAGAATACTTAACTGAGTGAAATCCACTTCAAGTAAGGTTGTTTTCTTCAGAAGGATAAGTTTGAGAGCACGTTTATATAGGCTTAATAATGGTTTCATAGTGTTTGCACTGGCAGAATCCCAGAGGGTTGAAGCATAGTCTATTGAGGATTGTATATAAGCTTGAAAAAATAATTTCTTTGAATGGTAGTCTAGGAAATGTTTAATTTTAGTCAACTGGTATACTCTTTGGGACAAGTATTTGCATAGATGAGATATGTGGTAGAACCAGCTGAGGTTTTCATCAATTGTTATTCCTAGAACTTTGTGATGAGAAGTTTGTTCGATTGCTTCTTTTCTTATGTGGATTGGAAACTGTTTTTGGGGTAAATTTTGTCGCTTTTGTCTGGTGGTGATCAGCATGCATTTTGTTTTTGGGGGTGAATAGACATGTGGTTCAGTTCTGTCCATTTGACAAGATCATTACAGCTTTGTTGTAATGTGGTTGTAAGAGAGTCAATGTCGTTATGGCTCGTATGTATGGTTGTGTCATCAGCAAATAGTTCACATTTGGATTTGATATGTAGAGGAAGGTCATTTATGTATAATGAAAAGAGAATCGGTCCTAGTATTGATCCCTGTGGTACTCCATAGTGAATGGTTTTAGATTGGATGTGGATGTAGTTGTTGAGACACACTGTTGTCTGTTTTTAAGATAAGAAGCAAGTAGTTCTAGACTATTTGATGATAGATTATACAGGTCTAGCTTTCTGATGAGAAGTGTGTGGTCAATTGTATCAAATGTTTTTTGAAATCTACAAATAATACTCCACAAAATTTACTTTCATTAATGTTTGATAGCCAATTGTCTATGAGACTAGTCAGTGCAGTATGACACGAGTGATTTTGTCTGAATCCTGATTGGTTAGGGTGAAGTAGGTTGTTAGTATCTATATGATGGACTAAGTGTTTATTTATATGTTTTTCCAGGGGTTTTGAAAGGAGGGATATAATGGAGATTGGCCTATAGTTTGAAGGATCTGAAGTGTCACCAGATTTGTAGATGGGGATCACTTTAGCAGTTTTGAAGGCATTGGGGAAATAGTTTTTATCAAGACATTGGTTATATATATATGTTAGGGTCTCAGTGATAACTGGAGCTGACAGTTTTAGAATTCTGCTGTCTATTCCATCGAGGCCTCTTGTCCTGGATTGTTTGAGGTGAATTAGATAACTATAGACTTCAAAAATAGAAATAAATGGTATGTGGAGTTTTGAAGGAATATGCTTTTCTTGGCAGTATTGTCTTAATGTGTTTAGGTTATTGGATTTTGAATCATCATTGCTAACAACGTTAGTAGAAACGTTTATGAAGTGATTGTTGAGTTGTTCAGCAGTAACATCTTTGATTACATTTGATTTGGAAGATGATTGTTTGTTCGTTATTTGATTTATGGCCTTCCAAATAATTTTTGAGTTTTGTTTTGAAGATAGCAAATCTTGGAAATATTTCTTTTTTTCTTGACGTTTCTGGGAGTTTATGGCATTTCGTAATCTTTTTGACTCTTCATGATATTTATGTTTTTTTAAGAAATCTCTAAGATAGCATGCCTCTTCTAGTTCTTTTGTAAGCCAAGGCGGTTTGGGGGCATGTTTGACCCTTCTGGTTTTTAGTGGAGCATGTTTATTGTAAATTTCAGTGAAAGTTTTTATCCAAAAATCGATAGCCAAGTCTGGATCAGTAATGTTGAATGTTTCTGAGAGCATAGAGTTACTTAGTTCGAGAAGGAAAAGCTGTTCATTGAATTTAGCAAAGGAACGATATGTTAAGGTTTTATGGTCAGGTTTGGGAATTTTTGTTCCTTTTTTAGACCAAGTAGTACAGACAGGGTAGTGATCGCTGCAGTTATAGACAGGGACACATGTTTCTATGATGTTTTTAGGATTTGATACGTAAATGTGGTCAATTATAGTGCTTGAATTTGGTGTAACTCTTGTAGGTAAACTAACTAGTTGGTGAAGGTTGAATGAATTAGTAATTTGCGTCCATGCATTATTTACTTTTGTTACATCGATGTTAAAATCACCTAGTAGTATCACTTCCCTGGATTCTAATAGGACTACGTTCATCATTGCATCAAACTTGTCTATCCAATTTTTTCTTTCTGCTGGATTCCTATAGCAGAATCCCATTGCTATAGGTGGTGAACCTTTCATGGAGACTTCAAGCCAGACAGATTCTACATCATAATGTTCTAGATGGATGAGACGCTTGAACGTTATAGATCCACTAATGTATATGATGATTCCTGTTTCTTTTTGCTTTTGTGGATCCTTTCGTATGAGAGAGAGAGAGAGAGAGAGAGAGAGAGAGAGAGAGAGAGAGAGAGAGAGAGAGAGAGAGAGAGAGAGAGAGAGAGAGAGAGAGAGAGAGAGAGAGAGAGAATGAATGAATGAATGAATGAATGAATAATGAATGAATGATGATGAATGATTTTTATTTTCCAAGGGTGACAGAGTAAGCAATCACATACTTTTTTTCTTTGGGTTCTTGTCCTGGTTAGGGAAATGCTGGGTCCTGGAGCAACATTAAGTCTGCATTGTTTAGTCAAGAGCAGCATCTAGTGGTAATGGGGGGCTCTAACATCTAGATATCTGTTTCAGCATTTTTGGTTACATTGTTCAGGGAAGGTAAAGCAGTGAGGGAGAGGAGATGGGTGCCGCCCTCAATATGCTGGCCTCTAGAGAAGCTGAGGTCTCTGATGCCTTTCTCCCCTGCGACCACCTAGGTTATGGAACACATTTACCTTTTACCTTTTTACCTTACATGTTCAGGTACTAATCTTGATTCTACCTAAAATCCAAGCAGAGCTCTTCATATCATTTTCAGATTGTTATAGGTTTTAGGCTTCTTGTTATAGGATCTAGGCTTAACTATTATTATCTCTCTACCCCCCCAAAAAACAACAACAACAACAAACTTACCAAATAAAATAAATATTGAAAATAAAAAAGTCATCGACAAAGAGAAAAAATAATGACTGAATGTAACAGTTTACTGTTTTGGTTTGTCAAAGGATCAGTAGCATCAGTTGATTTTATGACATAATTTATTTCTGCATAGTCTAATACCTGGAGGAACTTTGTATTGTTCTAGGACTATATCAGTATTGTTTACACTTTTGTTATGGCATGTAATTAAAATAAACATGTCATGTGTCCTGAATAGGCTTCAAAATATATTTAAAAAGAATTATGTAATCTATTTTTGATATATTGATAACATTTATTTTTATTTCTTGAAATATCTAAAAGTAAGCAAGCAAAAATAAAGCACAAAAACAAACAAACAAAACTTTTTTTTTAAGCTAACATATCAAGCTTTTTTTTTTTGTTCCACAGGGCAACAGTGAAGAGTTACTTAAGTTACTACTCAGCAATAAAGCTAACTGTGTATTTTGACCTTAGGGAGTAGGCCTACCCAGAAATGACAGAAAACCACTATGACCTCACTTCCTGTGGGCCTATTTCTGGCCTAGGCCTACTCATTCACTGCTGTAGCCTACAGGGAGAACACAAGGACAACTCTTCAAGGAGACCAGTTAGCCTACAACATGGACCCCAGAACTAGGTGAGGCCTAGACTGAAGTAACTGCTTTGATTCATTATGGAAATGGTTATACCTTATTGAATGGCCATGAATCATGGAAGGATACAACCTAATATTTTTAAACCTAAAGTAACAGCAAAATGAGTAAAGTTAGCCTAGGCTTGATATTTTTGATGACAAAAGCTATAGGCCTATCTTAGGCTGTTTATAGAGAAAGTTGTAGGCTTGTCACTGCTAGATGGTTACTCTTCCCTGAAAACTCCGGCCTAATCACTCATGTGGTTGGTGTTTATAGCAAGGCTGGAAAAGCCAGAACAAGAACTAAAAGTTGGTTTTGGTAATTTCCCACCTGTTGTCTATGTACACTTACAAAGCATAGCAGGTGATTGAATCAGTGTGAGATTTCTGGAAACCCTACATCAATAAACCATAGCTTAAGCATGTGTACTCCCACTGTTCAAAAAGAAAAAGTTAGCTCTATCAAATATGAACTAATGAAACCTTACTGTGACAAACTGTGTATGAGAAAAGATATGTGTGAACAAAGAATAGAATAACCCCAAAAGGTATGGAAAACTTCTAGTTCTGTTTACAACTAAGACCATAGTTTACTTTTACACCAGTATCACATAGCACATATCACATAGTCTTCCAAGGCTGATGGGTGCCTGTTACTACATAGCAAGGGGGTCATTTCTATAGGGGATTTTTTTGTTTCTCAGCAATGAGACCCCCCCCCCCCTAATAATCTTCTGATGTGTGATGTGTCTGACAGTAATGACTCCCCTAATAATCCTGCGATGTTGGATGTGTCTTACAGTAATGACCCCATCATAAACCTGTGATATGTGATGTGTCTTTCAGCAATGACCCCCTGATAATCCTGTGGTGTGTGATGCGTCTTACATAATGACCCCCTACATCCTGTGTATTGTGATGGTCTTACATTAATGACCCCCTGATAATCTTGTGGTGTGTGATGTGTTTTAAAGTAATGACCCCCTTATAATCCTGTGATATGTGATGTGTCTTACAGTAATGACCCCCCTGATAATCCTGTGATGTGTGATGTGTCTCAGCATGCTCCTGATAATCTGTGATGTGTATGTGTTACCACAATACCCCCTATAATCCTGTGATATGTGATAGTGTCTTACAGTAATGACCCCCCTGAAAATTCCTGTGATGTGTGATGTGTCCTACAGCATGTGCCTCCCCTGATAATCCTGTGATGTGTTGATGTGTCTTATCCACAATTACCCCCCTGATAATCCTGTGATGTGTGATGTGTCTTACAGAAATTGACCCCCTGATAATCCTGTGATGTGGGATGTGTTCTTACAGTAATGATCCCCTGATAATTCCTGTGATGTGTCTTACAGTAAATGACCCCCCGATAATCCTGTGATGTGTCTGACAGCAATGACCCCCAAACCTGATAATTCCTGTGATGTGTGATGTGTCTTACAGCATTGACCCCCTGATAATCCTGTGATGTGTCTTACAGCAATGACCCCCCTGATAATCCTGTGATGTCTTACAGCAATGACCCCCCCCCCTGATAATCCTGTGATGTGTGATGTGTCTTACAGCAATGATCCCCTGTGTCTGCCAACATTGGTAGTGGACCGCATTTTGGAAAATCTGGATGCTGAGACCTTACTGACCTGTAGTCAGGTGAGTACACTGAGGTCACTGTGGATAGATAGGGGGGCACTACTGGGGAGGGGGAGGGGGAAGGGGGGCACTTTCAGGCCAAGAGGCAAGCACAATGACGCCAGTGTCGACATACAGGGGTGAAACTCCTTCACCCCCGGGTAAACATTCGCTATCACATAATAAATCTGATCTGGACATTGAAACAAAACTTATAAAACTTATACAGGATAGTTTTGTTTGTATTAAAAGGTAAAGGTGTCCCATAACCTGTGTGGTCGTGGGGGAGCGAGGCGTCAGAGACTTCAGAGACTTCTGTAGGGGCCAGCATGTTGAGGGCGGCGCCCATCTCCTCTCCCTCGCTGCTTTACCTTCCCTGACCCTAAAGAGGGCAGGTACCCATTTACAGCTAGGTGAACTGGGGGATTGTACTCTAGCCAAGGCGCGCAAACGGTCAACAATCCAATTGGTAACCCCACTGGATGCTGCTCAACTTGAGTGGGGGAAAGCGAGTAGCTCTGACCACTGAGCAATCTGTCCCCTTTGTTGTTTGTATTGTCACTAGCAATTCTCTCAGTTGCATATATATATATATATATATATATATATATATATATATATATATATATACATATATATTATATATTATATATTACATTTATTTATATATATTATATATATGTACAATTTGAGTTTAAAGAAAACACATCTATCACACTGTTGAATAATCCAAACCCATTTTATTCAACAGTTTTAAGAGGGTGGTCAGCCATGTTTCAAATCCTATTCAGTTGAGGGAGAAGTTTAAGAAGATAATTCATGCAGCAAATGTTAGTACGTTTTGGTCTTGAAGAAGTTTGACAGATTTGCTGTTCATCAACATAGCAGAGTTACTGTTAGTTTTAAATTTTCTTTTATCATCGACATGTCAACAGCCCCCCAGCCTTTACAAAGAGAAGTTGGTGTTAAAATGCCAAGCAGAAAAAAGCAAAGACCCCCCCCCCCCATCCAGTTACACAACCAATCTTTATTCAGACCTCACTACCTTTACATTGTGGACTGAAATTGCATCACAATATCTTTCCAATGAGCTTGTGTAAAACAATATCTAAAAGACAGTAACTGAATTTGAAGCATCTTCCTTTTTCAAAGCATCGAGTTCTAGCCGGAGTAGGCAGGTAAAAATTCATTGACGGGAAAAAGGGAACTGAAAGTGAAACTGTCCTTGAAAATACAATGAAAACGCTTTCCAGCCAATCTTTGCAGACATTGTCATCGTACCATTCTCTACAGTAAGTACTACACTGTCCGTCTCTTTTCTATCAGTAGAATCAGGGAATGAAAGCATATATATATATATATGAGATCTCAACTGTTGTCCTATTTGTTGAGTTTTACTCCACTGACGGGATAGCTTAGTGGTCAGAGCACTTGCTTTCCCACAAACTAAGGTTAAGCAGCATCGAGTGGGGTTACCAGTTGGATGGGTGACCGTTTGCACGCCTTGGCTTCAGTACAGTCCCCCAGTCCACCCAGCTGTAAATGGGTACCTGCCCTCTTGAGGGTCAAGGAAGGTAAAGCAGCGAGGGGGAGGAGATGGGCATTGCCCTCAATAATATGCTGGCACCTAGAGAAGCTGAGGTATCTGATGCCTTGCTCCCCTATGACCACATAGATATGGGACACATTTTCCTTTACCTTTTACTTACTCCACTAATTCTATTTGACTTAAAATTTCATGCTGGTTTAATGAGGCTCCGTATGGCTTAACAAAGAAATCATGATGGGCCAGATTAGTTGAACAGGAAACGTGCCAAGTTCATTACGATTTTCGATCAGAATTCACAAACAATCCGTTCAAGTTTCTATGCTGGCAGACTATCAAAATGTTTAATATGCTTGTTAAAGAATCGATATGCATTGCACGCTGACGTTTTTGGAGGGGTGGGTTGTTACTGTAACCCAAGATTCAAGGCTAGCAACACTCACACAGTCACACAACACACACACACACACACACACACACACACACACACACACACACACACACACACACACACACACACACACACACACACACACACACACACAGAGTGTGTGTGTGCATAGGTAATCACCTTTACCTTTAAGTCATGAACTGGAAGACCTGTCTACTTCTAATGACATCCACAGAGGATTTTCTTAGGTTTTTTAGAAAGATTCGTTGTCCCACTGTCCCTTTTCAGTGATTGGAAGTGCTGCAAATGTTTCATGTTTTCACAGTTCTCTGATCACCGACATGATATAACCTAGGTTGTTTAACATGTGTGTTTGATCTAAATGATGCAGTTATAATACAGTCAATGTTTTCTGGTTGTGATCAAAAGAAAGGGCATAAAAACAGACGCATTGACTGATTGAGTGATGCTGGTACTGTGTGCAGGTGTGCCGAAGATGGGAGGCAGCAGTCACCACCAGGAAGGCCTTATGGAGAAGATGGTGTCAGCGGTCCATCCTGCATGATGACATGACCCTGAATTCAGACACTGATTTCTTCCAGCTCTACCTGACCAGCAGACGTGTACTGCAGCAGATGACATCAGGAGAATGCTGGAAGATGGTTGATAGCAGCAGTACAGATTCACAGTGGGGACTTCATGGTGGAAAGCTGAGGAGACTACGTCAAGTTGATGCATCTGTAAACAGTCTATCTGACATCATACCTGGTATTGTGGAGAGATTAGAATTATCACAAAGAAACCTTTGTATTGCCTGTAAGTATCATTGCTATTCTGAGCATTCATGGTGTGTGTGTGTGTGTGTGTGTGTGTGTGTGTGTGTGTGTGTGTGTGTGTGTGTGTGTGTGTGTGTGTGTGTGTGTGTGTGTGTGCACTTACAAGCATGCACCTTTGTGTGTGTGTGTGTGTGTGTGTGTTGGGTGTGGCTGTTCTAATTGGTAAAAAGGTAAAGGTTTTCCCATAACCTGTGCGGTGTTGGGGAGCAAGTTGTCAGAGATCATAGCTTCTTTAGGGCCAACATCTTGAGGGCACTGCCCCTCTCCTCTCCCTCACTGCTTTATTTTCCCTGCCCTTAAAGTGGGAAGGTATCCATTTACATCTGGGTGAACTAGTGGACTATACTGAAGGAAGGTGCTTGAAAGGTCACTCATCCAAGCGGTAGCCATGCTCAACACTGTTTAATCTTAGCAGGGGAGAATGAGTGGTAGAAAAATTGAGCTATCCCATCCCCAAATGTTACTTTTGGTCGAATATCTGTTTCTACCAGGACTTTGGCTAGCTTTTTGAATGTAACAACAAATAAACAAAACGTTTCCTTACAGAATGTAGGGGACCCTGCACGTGCTATGGATAACACAGACAGCGATTCTTAACTCCAAAATGATATCTTAATTGGCACCTGTAAACATGGGTAGTGCAGGCAAGATGGCTGCTTGGAGAGAGGGCAACTACTGGGACTGATTACATCATGGCATCTTAAAAACATAAACCTACATGACACAGTATAACAACTGAGTGTCCTGTTGTGCAAAAATAATGAAGACTTATTTGGTGCCATGTTATGCAAAACATAATGATGACTTTTTTGGTGTCCTGTTATGCAAAACATAATGAACTGGATGACTTGATTATGAGATGCTTCTTATTGTTATGCAGTGGTTGACATGTAGAACTGCCTTAGTTATGTCAAGAGTAAAAATATATATAAAGATTGATTTTATGGCTGCAGGGACACGTCTTTATGAACTGATTGCCTTTGACAAGGAAAGACAGACAGGCGCTTTGGAAAACAGAGAGATCTCAGACCCAAATTGCAGTAGAATTTGATGATTCAATATTCACTGTCACATACTCAGGGGATATTCAGACATACTCTTTTGATGGAAGAGAGCGACATTTCAAGGAGACCAGAGGGAAACTCAAAGACATAAAGCGTGTGTTTGTGTTCCGAGACTCTTTGCTTCTGGGGTGTCGGCTTAGAAGTGACGAGGTCATTTTGGTGAATAGGAGGATGGAGATTTTCCCCATGGACCTTCCTGTGCCAACCCTCCCTGAACAGCAGCCAGATGCACCGCCCGCTGATGTTGAACCCATTCTGTTTTTTAAGATAGTTGGTCTGAATTCTGGACAGTATGCTTAGGCATACGAAGAAAATCCTCAGTATGCCTTTGCCTTTTTACTGAAAGTGGAAAAGTTCTTGACCACATCACAGTGAAATGCACCCATTGCTTTGATTGGCCATTCGATTGTCTACCCCAAAAGGACTATAGCAGACTGACCGTTGCACAGGAAGGATTTGTTGTGGCATATTCCGTCAAGTTTCAGTCCAGCAGAATCTTCTACAACAGCTCTGGAAGAGGCTCTACCTCCCAAGGTTTGCTGCTTGCCATCAACGGGTGCTTTCAGCAGGGAAAAAGTTCCTCCTGGCCATTGAAAGCACTTCTCTTCGGGCCTACCGCATTTCTGATGGAACACTTGTTGCTGAATTCCCTGGCTTCTTTACTGGGTAAGTGTCTCTAAAAGAATGTTTTGTTGACTGCAGCAACAAAAATCATATTTCATAATTCAAAATTTAATTATATATATATATACATTATATATATAATATATATCTTTTTGTGGTCAATTGTCACTGAATTTGACTTATTTTAAGCTGACCTACTGAACTGGTTCAGCAACAAACTATAGTAAGAGTTTATGTCAAATGCAAGGTCAGAATTGATATAATGCAGTATTTAGATACTTCAGCACTCTTTTTTTGCAAGCAAAAGTATCAAAAGGGAACACCACATACTGACCTAATTAAATGTAACCCCACACCTCTCAGCATTCACACCCTGGCATGTATTTCCTTTTCTAATAAAATATGACTCAGAAAGGATTTAGGTACCTACAAACCAATTTCCATGATTTAAACTGAACCTGCACAACAGGGTGATGTTTTTTTCTTTAACAGCCTGCTACTTTGAGTAGGAGATGGGGATTCTTCAAGTGAGCTTCTTTTCTCCCACTCTCTTCAGGGTAAAGATAAATGAGATTGTCAGATTGGTCCACCAGGGTGTGAAATTCTCCCTCACAGCTGTCAGTTTCCCCAACTCTGAGCTCCTCTCAGCTGCTAATTAATCCGTTCCATCCCAGCCTAGGTGGGGCATTTTGTGCTATTTATAGCAGGAACTGACCACACTTGGACTAAGTGAGCTTCTTTTCTCCCACTCTCTTCAGGGTTAAAATAAATGACATTGTCAGATTGGTCCACCGGGTGTGAAATTCTCCCTTTTTGTGGATGACTTTGCTGTCTAAGCTACAGGCAGTACTCCTGTGGGAGTTCAAAGACAGCCACATCTTTGTGTGAGGAGGTACAGAAATGGGTGCAGTACAACAGATTCAAGTTTTCTGCCACCAAGACCAAATGTATCACTCTCACTCACACTCACTCAGTCCCATTTCCCAAAGGACGTAGGGGGGACATGAGAGAAGACGCAACAGCGATCTTTTTCCATGCTTCACAATCCTGTGTGGCTAGTAGGAGGTGTTGCAGGGGTTGGGCGGTCCAGTCTTTGATGTTGTCAACCCATGATTTCTTTTGGCGGCCTCTTCTTCTCTTGCCCTCGACTGTTCCTTGCAGGATGGTTTTTGCTAGGGTGTTGTGTCTTGTGGTGTGACCAAACCACATCAGCTTTCTCCTCTTTATGGTGGAGAGCAAAGGCTCTTGGGGGCCCACACGCTTTTTGATTTCTTCTTTCACATAGTTATTGGTCTTGTGTTCTTTGTATGATATTCTGAGGAGTCTTCTGTGGCACTTGTTCTCGAATGCTTGGATTCTCCTCTCTAACTCTGCTGTCAGAGTCCATGATTCACAGCCATATAGGAGGATAGATATCACGAGGGATTTGTAAAGGTGGTATTTGGTGCCGAAGCTGATGTTGTTGCTTCTGATGATCCTCTGGAGTCTGACTAGAGCAGATGTTGCTGTTGCAATGCGAGCTTTCACTTCATTGTTTGATGTGCCATCTTTTGTTAGGATGGAGCCTAAGTATTTGAATTGGCTCACCTCTTCTAGTTTTCTCCATTCATCTTTATTTCCGTGATGTCATTACTTGCGCTGTTGACCATGATCTTTGATTTCTCTGTACTGACCTCCATGCCGTATGCGCTCGCTCGATCTGTTAGACTTGTCTGTGAGGATTTGCAGTTCTTGTTTGCTGCTGCCCATGAGGTCAATGTCATCTGCAAATCTGAGGTTGCAAAGGGGTCTTCCACCAATGGAGATGGAAGTGTGGTGGTTTTGCAGTGTCTCTGTCATGATGTTTTTGAGGAAGAGGTTGAAGAGTACAGGTGAGAGAAGGCAGCCCTGGTGAACCCCAACCGTGGTCTTGAAGAACTCGCCCACGTGGTTGTTCATGAAAACTGCACTTCTTGCGTTCTCGTACAGAGCCTTGATGACTTCAATTAGGCAGCTGTCAATGTTGAAGTGCCTGAGTACTTGCCAGAGGCCGTCATGCCATACCCTGTCAAAGGCCTTTTTAAAATCTATGAAATTGTGGTACAAGTCTTTTTGGTGTTGGAGATGCTTCTCTATCAGAATTCTCAGATTGAAAATTTGTTCCATTGTGCTGCGTTTTGGTCTAAAGCCCGCTTGTTCTTCTGCCAGGAGTTTTTCCGCTTGGTTTTTCAGTCTGTTGAGGACTACCTGCAGCATGATCTTGCTAGGATGACTTATGAGACTGAAACTTTAAAAACTTCAGAGCACATTTCCTGACCTCATCACCCACCTGGGAAAATCCAGCATCATGACAGCTTCTTCTTCTTCTTCTTCTTCTCTTCTTCTTCTTCGTCTTCGTCTTCGTCTTCTTCTCGTTTGCTTTACACTGTCAGATGCGTCTTGGAAAAATAATGGCATGTCCTTTCCAGCTCCTCTCATGGGCCGTACAGCTTGGTCTGTAGGGTTATCTCTGTCGGCCACACTTTCTTCCTCAGGTTGCTGAATAGCATGCATCTTTGGAGGATTTGCTTGCCTTCTGGTTTTCTTTACCACAGGCACACAGGGGAGAAGGAGCAAGTTTCAGCTTTGTGGACATATGGTGGTTTAGTCATCCTGGCAGCAGCAAATGCCAAAGTTTTAGGGAACCAATCATTTTTGACCAGAGGCTAAATTTTGGATGTCGTATGCAGTGTCTGAGGATGCCCTGTCAGAAAGCCATGAACCTTATGGAGACAATCGCCCATCATGACTGGGGAGCTGTCCGAAAGACAATGCTGTATCTCTACAGGATGCTTGTGCACTCTGTTAGACAATGTCTTTTATTTTATTCATTTATGCATTTATGTATTCATTCTTTTATGGATCAAAGAGGCCTTCATACCTGAATTCTCTGGATCCCATTCACATCAGGAGCTTAGAATCTTTTTTGGGAGTGTTTCCATCAATACATGTTGATAGTCTCCTTGCAGAAGTAGGAGAACCATCTTACTCTCTGAAAAAACTGCTGTCTGAATTAAACTCTGAACTATTACGTGAAACTGTATTTGGAGTACAACAATCCTGCTTACAACAGAACTCTTGAGCACAAGCCCAGTTGTGGGCAGTTTGAGGAATCTCCTTCTGCCACCCCTCCTCTGAGGATTCTGATCATTCCTGATCTGCAAGAGGTTGTTCTTCTCCTTTCCTTTGCTTTAAAAATAATGGCATGACTTTTCCAGCTCCTCTCATGGGGAATACTGTCTACAGCTTGGTTTGTAGGGTTATCTTCATTGGCCACACAACTTCATGCATAATTTGTTAGAGGGCACCTATGACCTGATACCACTGACTCAGCCCTTTAGGTTTCTGTCAGGGTTAACCCCCCCCCCCCCATCTCCTGTTACTCTGGGAGCCCAAGGGGCGACAATGTGTTCTCTACAATCTTGGCTGTTTTCTATGTACAAAAATGGTTCTGTCAGTGAATTTTAGGAAACATTTAGCTTGAAGAGTGATTACCTAAAATATCTGCATGTAAATAAAATATGAGAGTGTTGGGAAAACATTGAATTCAAAGCATAACTCTAATCTTCTTTTGACTTTTTTCTTTCAGACAGAGGTTGCAAATTGCATTTTTGCAGAAACGAAAAGCTTGGAATTTAGACGACAGTATTTGTGATGTGGCAAACCATATAGCATGGTTCAGGCGCAGGAATATCACAAGAAAAAATGACATGATGTATGTTGTCAACATCAACTGGCTGGATGGACTGTCTCCAGCAACAACAACCCAGGACTTTCTTTTGGTGGCCATCTTTTCCAAGGATCATCCAAGCGGAAGGTTCCTGTGCTGGTCAGAGCAGCTGTGTAATGAGCTATAAAACTGGCGGAAATAGAGGGGAGTGGGTTCACTGCTGATTCAAATACCATCCCCAGTATTCTGTCTTGTTCCTTGGACAGCAGACATGTCAAATTTTGTAATGGCAGTGGGAGGTTATGTTTTGTTTATATATATAATATATATATATATATATATATATATATATATATATATATATATATATATATATATATATATATATATATAGGAAGGACGGTGGCAGGATGGTTAAAACGTTCGTCTGCCAATATGTAAACCGTAAGTTTCTGGGTTGTACCCAGCCTCGCCCTTTCTTCCCAGTTTGACGAAAAAGTTGAATTGAATGTCAGAGTCATTCGGATGAGACTCGAAACCGAGGCCCCATCCAAGGCCTGGGTGCGAATGCACGCAGAACATCTTGCACACACGTTAAAACCCGTTCCGCCTTTCAGAAGAGAAGGCAATCGTGTGCCGGTAGGAGCAGATGACAAAATTATAACAAAACAGCATGCACACAGGAGGTGTCGTGTTTAGACACCATCCCTGAGGAAAGATCGGGGAGTTGGAGTCCCAGAGTGGCTTGGGGCTGTAGGTATATGGCAACGTTCTGGTGGCTCCTGCGACGGCACTGGAACCATTCATATCGGTCATTGCCTTTCCAATGGATTATTCCAGTGGCGTGGAGAGGGAGGTCTGCTGCATGGGTAACAGCTTGCCTTCCATACATACTTGCCCAGGCTTTGCGCTCTAAAGACTAGAGCGCAACTTCATAGTCTTCTGAGACAGATGGGTGCCTACTATACTATATACTATACTATATACTATACTTATATAAAATATAAAATCTGTGTGACAGTTTATTTGAAAGAAATGTTGTGAGGAAAAATGTAACCTTGGAGGGGGAATTCATGATTGATGGAAGTTGTAGAAGTGATTTTAAGATGGGGGAAAGGGCAGGGTGAGGTAGAGGGGATGGTGCTTATGCTGCATACCATGCTACTTGTCCCGCACAGCTTTTGGGGGGGGGTGTTCCTGCAGGTTTGTCTGGGTGAGAGAGGAAGATGCCCATGTTTGTGAATGTTTTCAATATGTGTGTGTGTGTGTGTGTGTGTGTGTGTGTGTGTGTGTGTGTGTGTGTGTGTGTGTGTGTGTGTGTGTGTGCACGCATGCCAGCACAGCATGGGAGCCCTGTGTAAGTGTGCTTGTGATTTTCCTTTGCTGAGTTTATTACTGGCTGAGGTATTGCTGATTTCTGAGTGCTTTTTTACATTGTGATGGGTGCGTGCTGATATTGAATACTGTGTTGTGAAATATATCTTGATATTATCCTTACATGTTTACTTATTTTATGTATAGCTTGTAACCCCTTTGATTTTTCTGTATAATAAGGTAATAAAGTGATTGAATTGAAATGAATTGAATTTCTTTTTCATGGACTTCTCTCTCTCTCTCTCTCTCTCTCTCTCTCTCTCTCTCTCTCTCTCTCTCTCTCTCTCTCTCTCTCTCCTCTCTCTCTCTCTCTCTCTCTCGTTGTTGATTCCCGTTGGAGGGGATTTTTCCCCTGGAGTTAACATCAGTGCTTGCCCACACGTTAAAACCTGTTCCGCTTTTCGTAAGAGTAGACCATTGTGTGCTGCTGGGAACAGATGACAAAATTTACACAACTGCATACACACGGGGACTGGATGAAAAAAAATCACATGAGTGCTTATCCCATTATCCTCGATATAAAAGAATAAAATCAATAAAATATCTCTCTCTCTCTCTCTCTCACTTTCTTTCAGGCACACACACATCTCTGTCTGTCTGTCTGTCTGTCTCTCACGCACCAGAGAGAGAGAGAGGAGAGAGAGAGAGAGAGAGAGAGAGAGAGAGAGAGAAGAGAGAGAGAGAGGAGAGAGAGAGAGAGAAGACAGACAGACAGACAGACAGACAGACAGACAGACAGACAGACAGACAGACAGACAGACCAATCCAATCCAATCCAATCCATTTATGTTGCTTATAGCCCCACCGACCACATAGGCATATCAGGGCTGTCACCTCGTTACATTTTAAAACTCGTATTAAAAGTGTGCGACAGACAGACAGACAAACAGACAGGCAGAGACACACAGAAAGAATAGATATGAATAATTCATAAAGACTCAGTTACAAGTCATGCACGCACGCACGCACGCTCCACGCACGCACGCACGCACAGCACGCACATTCGATTCCCTTCCCGTTCGAGGGGATTTTTTCCCTGGAGTTAACATCAGTGCTGACTCCACTCTCCCCAAAAGTCTTTCGGATGAGACTGTAAACCGAGGCCCGTGTGCGAACGCACGCAGAACATCTTGCGCACACGTTGAATCCTGTTCCGCTTTTCGTAAGAGTAGGCCATTGTGTGCCGCTGGGAATGGATGACAATATTTACAAAACTGCATACACACGGGGACTGGAAGAAAAAAAGCACATGTGTTTATTCCATTATCCTCGATAAAAAAAACACCCACACACACACACACACACACCCACACATGCAAACACACGCAAACACACGCACGGACGTACACACACTCAGATACACACACACACACACATAGCCTACACACACATACACTCGCATACACACACATACACACACGTACTGCGAGCATGTGAGTTGAGTGAGATGAGTGAGTGAGTGTGTGTTGTGGTGTGTGTGTGTGTGTGTGTGTGTGTGTGTGTGTGTGTGTGTGTGTGTGTGTGTGTGTGTGTGTGTGTGTTGTGTGTGTGTGTGTGTGTGTGTGTTGTGTGTGTGTTTTGTGTGGTGTGTTTGTGTGTGTGTGTGTGTGTGTGTGTGTTGTGTGTTGTATTGTGTGTGTGTGTGTGTGTGTGTGTGTGTGTGTGTGTTGTGTGTGTGTGTGTGTGTGTGTGTGTGGTTGTGTGTGTGTGTGTTGTGTGTGTGTGTGTGTGTGTGTGTGTGTTGTGTGTGTGTGTGTGTGTGTGTGTGTGCATAGGGTTACTGCTTTCTCTGTAGAGGGTATCTATCCTATTACCTGGGCCAGTGATATCTTTTTGTTGATTTTTACAGACATGAGTTGATTGTTTGCCGGTCTTGTTCGTGTCATTCAACATGTTATCAATATGTATAACTAATAAATATGTACCCGTGATTGATTAGGAGGGTGGGGGGTCCGGCCATCGTTTTTCTATAATTTATGTTATCACCAGAACTCATTAATTTATGTACCTATGATTGTAAGCAAGCAGCCTGTTGGTGTCATTTCTATAGGTTGTCATCACATGATTATAATTTATGTATCCCTGATTGTATGCTAGGGATCATTGTATTCTGTCTCATGTTAACAACTCTTATGAAAATAAAATCCATCTGTTGTAGATCACCCCCAATAGTGACCAAGAGCAAAGAATGACTCATATATATCTCCAAAGCATTCACAAGCAGAACAACATCAGGATCAAGTTTGACCTCGAGAAGCTGAAGGATGCAGAAGTAGCAGACATTTTTCAGGCAAGGATAGGTGGGAAGTGCTCAGCAATCACTCTCAAAGACTCAGATGATACAGATGTAGATACCCTAATGGATAGTTTCAACATAGCAGTGACTCAAACAGCAAGCGAACTTCTTGGCAAGCATATTGAGGGTGGCGCCCATCTCCTCTCCCTTGCTGCTTTACCTTCCCTGACCCTTAAGAGGGACAGGTACCCATTTACAGCTGGGTGAACTGGTGGGACTGTACTAAAGCCAAGGCACGCAAACAGTCACCCATCGCTGCTTAACTTGACTGGAGGAAAGCTGAAAAGGTTGAGTTTTACGTCCTCATGGCAGTATAGCCTTTAGGGACAAGTTGATGTGGGTGCAAGCACCCACGGAATAGTCGGGTTTGTTGCTCTCTCAGGAGTAGTTGGATTTGATGTTTCAGGGGTCGTTTAAATTTAAAAAAAAATTCTTTTATTTGGAGGATAATGGGATAAGCACTCTTGTGCTTTTTACATCCAGTCCCCGTGTGTATTCAGTTTTGTAAATCTTGTCATCTGTTCCCACCAGCACACGATGGCCTACTCTTACAAAAAGCTGAACAGGATTTAACGTGCGCGCAAGATGTTCTGCGTGCGTTCGCACACGGGCCTCGGTTTACAGTCTCATTGGAAGGACTTTTGGGGAGAGTGGAGTCAGCACTGATGTTAACTCCAGGAGAAAAATCTCCTCCACCGGAATCGAACCCAGGTCGTCAAATTGCCAGCGCAATGTTATGACCACTAGGCTATCCCTCCTGTCGGATTTGATGTTGTTCTCAGCCAGAAGGTTGGAGGTCTGTTGTTGTTCCACTGAAGGTCCCCATGTTCTGGTGAGTTTTCCCACCCCAGCACCTCTACTTGGGCCTCCCCCAAAATGTTACAATTCTGACTTAGCAAGGAGCAGATACCTGGGGGGGGGGGGGGGGGGGGGCATGAAGTGCCGCAGCTGAAGCTGGACTCTGTTGGGAAATTTCAGTTCAGTCATAGGGTTTACTGTCTTACCACACATAGTGTATATGAAGACAAGCAATAAAAAAGGGAGTTAAGAGGGTTAAGAAACATATATATTAAAAGGAAGGGTTGGTTCCCTTTTTTCTTGCTGTAAGGCTTATATTAAAAGAGTCCAGTCAAGGAAATGTCTGGTTGTGGTTAAATCCCCCCAGGGCCCACCTTTACAAAATCTAAACACTAACTGTTGGGAAAGCTGGCCCTCTGACCACTTATCTATCCCACCCCCTGACAGCAAACAGTCCCTAAGTTTATGGGGCCCTTGTGCCTCAAGACAACAAGTAGGCTCACCTCACTAGTAGACATAATCTAAGTGGCTTAGCAGAGTGTTGACTCAACACCAGATGACTGGAGGTGTTAGTACCCTGCTGAGATGATCTAACAGGATACACACACACACACACACACACACACACACACACACACACACACACACACACACACACACCACACACACACACCAGAGAGAGAGAGAGAGAGAGAGAGAGGAGAGAGAGAGAGAGAGAGAGAGAGAGAGAGAGAGAGAGAGAGAGAGAGAGAGAGAGAGAGAGAGAGAGAGAGAGAGAGAGAGAGAGAGAGAGAGAGGTTGATTGATTGATTTAATTTGATTCATTTGATTTATTCTTTTATATCGAGAATAATAGAATAAACACTAAGAGAGAGAGAGAGAGAGAGAGAGAGAGAGAGAGAGAGAGAGAGAGAGAGAGAGAGAGAGAGAGAGAGATTGATTGATTGATTGATTGTTTTTATATCAAGGATAATGGAATAAGCACTCTTGTGCTTTTTTACATGCAGTCCCCGTGTGTATGCAGTTTTGTAAATGTCATCTGTTCCCACCGGCACATGATGGCCTACTCTTACAAAGGGTAACAGGATTTAAAGTGTGCCAAGATGTTCTGGTGTGTTCGCATAGGCCTGCCTGGGTTTAAAGTCCAATCCCAAGGACTTTAGTGGAGAGTGGAGTCCGCACTGATGTTAACTCCAGGAGATAAATCTCCTCCAAGGAACCTGGGTCATTGATAAGCACAATTTTCTGACCACTAGGCTATCCCGCCAACTAACAACAATAATAAACCAAACAACAAGGCCAAAACAACAAGACAACAATAAACATAAGACAAGATGTAAGGACAGAAGATATAATAGAATAACAAAGGCGCAAGGCAAGGCAAGGCAAGGCAAGGAAGGCAAGGCAAGGCAAGGCAAGGCAAGCAGCAAGGCAAGGCAAGGCAAGAAGCAAGGCAGGCAAGCAGTCTTTTATTCGAGGATAATAGATAAGCACTCATGTGCTTTTTTACATCCAGTCCCCGCCCTTTTCAGGCATACATCAAGTTGAAAAGAAACTAAACAATAAAGCTTTAGGCAGTACCAAACAACACATAAGAATAAGGACACTATATATGATGGGGTAATATAAAATGCACTCAATCAGAAGACAAAAATCAGAAGTCACAATTAAAATATTTTGATTATGGAAGAATAGAAAAGTGTTAATAGGTAAGGAGCAAACAAGAAAACTAGATAAATAAACAACTGAAAAGCATCAATCCACCACCATCTGTCAAAAGTTATACACGTGACATAAATCATACAATTGGATAAAAGGGGGGAAAAATTTAACTAATATCCTTATTGGAGGGGAGGGGGCGTAGAGATACTATCAATAAAAATGTAAATAAAATAAAATTTAAAAAAAAAGAAAAAAAAAGAAAAGTTACATAAAACATCCTAGATGTTTCAAGAGAATAGCAAGAGAGAGAGAGAGAGAGAGAGAGAGAGAGAGAGAGAGAGAGAGAGAGAGAGAGAGAGAGAGAGAGAGAGAGAGAGAGAGAGAGAGAGAGAGAAGGCAAGGCAAGGCAAGGCAAGGCAAAATTCCTCCACTCGAGGACAACAGACAAGCACTCGTGTGCCTCTTTCACATCCAGTCCCGCTCCCCCCAGGGACAACATCATGATAAAAAAGACAGCCCCAGCGAAAACAACAACAACTACAAAGGTTCAAACACCAAGAGCAAAAAAGCCATACCAAGCATCAAACCACAGACGAGAAACAAAACAGAGATACAGTATTAAGGCAATGTTATAAAAAGGCACTCTCCCAGAAACAAAAACAATAAGCGAGACTCAATGACGATTTCGATTTGAATATAAAACAACAACAACAACAACAACAACAACAACAGACAAAACAAAAAAAAGAAAAAAGCACAAACAAACAAACAAAGCAAACAACGACAGCGCAACAACTAAGGATCAAACATGAGAAAATGATGAGGACAGATGACTGAAAACATCAATCGACCACCATCCATCATCAAAACAAGTCCCACAAAACGTAAGACCTTGATATAAGGGGAGAAAGAACAACAACAACAGGTAAGAAATAATACAGAGATACACTACCAGGCAACGTTGCAAAAGGCACCCATTCAGAAACGAAAACATGAAGCAAGAATCAATGATGATTTTGATTTGAATTTTTTTTAAAAAAAGAAAAAAAATGTATATATAAATTAGATAAAAAGACAAAACAAAACAAAACAAACAAACAAACAAAAAGAAAGAGCAAACATGAGAATATGATGAGGTCAAATGACCGAAAACGTCAGTCCACCACCATCCACCACTAAAGCAAGTCCCATAAAACATATGTTTCCGAACAAAGAAGAGAGAGAGAGAGAGAGAGAGAGAGAGAAGAGAGAAGAGAGAGAGAGAGAGAGAGAGAGAGAGAGAGAGAGAAGTTTTTATTATTATTTCTTTATCGAGAAAAATAACATCATGAGAGAGAGAGAGAGAGAGAGAGAGAGAGAGAGAGAGAGAGAGAGAGAGAGAGAGAGAGAGAGAGAGAGAGAGGAAAGGACAAGGCAAGGCAAGACAAGGCAAGGCAAGGCAAGGCAAAATTCTTTTATTCGAGGATAATAGATAAGCACTCATGTGCTTTTTTACATCCAGTCCCCGCCCCTTTCAGGGATAACATCAGAGAGAGAGAGAGAGAGAGAGAGAGAGAGAGAGAGAGAGAGAGAGAGAGAGAGAGAGAGAGAGAGAGAGAGAGAGAGAGAGAGAGAGAGAGAGAGAGAGAGAGGTTTTCCAACAGGATGAGGTGTGGTTAGTTACTTCTGATGCATCAAGTGGATTAGAAGATGATTTTTGTAGGTTGTTAATGATTAGTGCTGTTTAACTGAACCAGGATAAGAATTTCACAGCATAGGGCCTGAGTACAGTAAACTAGATTTGAACAAATCTATTCTTGAGAATGGGGGAGAGAGAGAGAAGAGAGAGAGAGAGAGAGAGAGAGAGAGAGAGAGAGAGAGAGAGAGAGAGAGAGAGAGAGAGAGAGAGAGAGAGAGAGAGAGAGAGAGAGAGAGAGAGAGAGAGAGAGAGGAGAGAGATTAAAACCTAACAAACCAAAATGTAAATGTAGGCCTATTGTGTGTGTGTGTGTGTGTGTGTTGTGTGTGGTGTGTGTTGTGTGTGTGTGTGTGTGTGTGTTGTGTGTTGTGTGGTGTGTGTGTGTGTGTGTGTGTTGTGTGTGTGTGTGTGTGTTGTGTGTGTGTGTGTGTGTGGTGTGTTGTGTGTGTGTGTGTGTTGTGTGTGTGTGTGTGTGTGTGGTGTGTGTGTGTGTGTGTGTGTGTGTGTGTGTGTGTGTGTGTGTGTGTAGGTGTGTGTGTGTGTGTATGTGTGTTTTGTGTGTATGTGTGTTGTGTGTGTGTGTGTGCTGTGTAGGTGTGTGTCTCCAACTGTACTGAGGCTGACCTAATAGGTCTCAATAGAAAATGCCTGTGTCAGCAGGTTGGCCGACATACATTGTAGGCAAGGACACTACACAGGTAGGCCCAGATGGCTACCCTACCATTCTTTGTGGACACCTTGCATGGCTAAAATACACAGTTACTAGTGGGTGGAGCTGTGCCTGCTTTACACAGTCTACAATCCACATTTAGCTTCAGGTTTACAAGTAATATCCGCCCTGTAGTATCTTCTACAGAGGGCTAGTCCAAATATTTTGTGTTTGTGCCGTTCGCGCGTGTGCGTGGTGTGTGTGTGTGTGTGTGTGTGTGTGTGTGTGTGTGTGTGTGTGTGTGTGTGTGTGTGTGTGTGTGCTGATTTTCACAGATGTTTTAAAGTATGAAAGAATGTACCTGCATTTTATTTTTTGGAAATGTAAGCTATGGAGTAATATTATGTAGTGATGAAAAAGTTCAAAAGGATCATTAAATAAGGATTGCTTGTGTTCCTTAAATGTCGACCCCATACATGCATATTGTAGTTAGAAAGCTGCAGACAAGGAAAGGACTGAGGGAGTGCAGTGTTTGCTATAAAAACAACAACACCACAATAACAACCAACCAAACAAATTAGAATCAACCAAATTTGTGCAAAGTCACACGAAATTTGAGTCAGAGGTTAGTCTTTCACAAAAAGCGGTGCATCAGTGGTTTAGTGGTCTAGAGGTAACATGCCTACCTAGAAAGCAAAAGGTCTGGGTGAGAAGTGTTCGTTGGTTTGAACCCTGTTTGGGTCCCCAAATTCCCCCCCCCATCCATTAGATCATGAGTTGTGGTCTGGGTGTTAGTCTTTTGGATGAGACAATAAACTGAGATCCCGTGTGCTACACAAAATTATTTAGTGCACATAAAAGAACCCACAGAAACAAGAGAGTTGTCCATGGAAAAATTATGTACAAAAAAGCCACTCTGTAAGGGAAAGAAAACATTTGGGGACAGGAAAAGAAAAAAAATAGGTGGGGTTACTCTTGTGGCACTGTGCTCTCCCCAGAAAGAGCACCCCGAGTTTCATACAAAGAAATCTGCCATGACTTACAGTGGTGTAAAAATTTCTGAGGTAGTATGAATGAAAGATTGGTATAAAAAAAAGGAAAGAAAAAGTAGCAATATCTAATGGCTGGCAGCATCCAGCAAATTAGTGCTCAGTTTCAAGTTACCCAAGTGACTTTTGTGAATGCAAGGCTGTGAATGACATTAGGAAGGTCGCAGAATGGTTAAGACATTCGCCTACCAACAAGTAAATGTGAGGTTCTGGGTTAAATTCCCAGCCTTGCCCTTTCTTCCCAGTTTGACAACAAAAAATCAAACTGAATGTCAAATTCATTCAATGAGACTATAAGCCAAAGCCCCATATGTGAATGCATGCAGAACATCTTGCACACACGTTAAAATCCTGTTCTGCTTTTTGTTATAAAAAACAACAACAAAAATGCTCATTAGAAAACAAATCATGGCTGACTTTTACAGCCATTGTTATGGTGTTTGAAAGAGTTTAAATTAAAAACTTTTTTTACAGCCATTGTTGTGATGTTTAAAAGGGTATTTTTTAAAAACAGACTGCATGTTCTTGCACCAAATCTGACAACTGGCAGAGCTTGAACTGCTATAGAGTTAGTTCACAACAGTTTACATTTTAACTAAATCACATTTAAAAAATCATTCAGTGTCAAAAACAGGTATTCCAAATTCCAATATACTTTATTATCTCAGAGACAGATAAATTCATGCAAATTATGAGCCAGACATAAAAAGTAAACATATAAACGATGATATCACAAAAAATACCACAACATAGTATTCAAACATCAGCTGGCACCCATCACAATGTAAAAAGCAGTGAGAAATCAGCAATACCTCAGCCAGTCATTAATTAACTCACACAAATAAATTTTCAAACACTCCTGTGCTCACCAGTATGCCAACAACACACACACACACACACACACACACACACACACACACACACACACACCACACACACACACACACACAACACACACTCACACACACACACACACACACACCACACACACACACACACACACACACACACACACACACACACACACACACACACACACACACACCACACACACACACACACACACCACCACCACACACACACACACACACACACACAACACACCACACACAACCACCAACACACACACATTGGAAACACTGCACACATGCACACGCATTTTCAGGACAAAACATTTTATAATTAAACCATATTGTTATAAATTGTCATATAATAAGACAAATATGAATTAAATTAATGTTCTTCTATTGAGACAATAAGTTAAAGTTAAAGTTAAAGTTTGTCCTGAGCCTAAAGCTCATCAGGCCAGTGCTTATCCTGGTTTCTGTGGCGTTAGACTCCCCCCTGGATAGGACGCCAGTCTAGCCAGTCTATCGCAGGGTTAACCCCCAACACAAGGTTGGTACCCCCTTTTACACCTGGGTGGGGTGAGAAAATAGCCGTAAAAAGCCTTTTTCAAGGGCACAATGCCATAGCCAAAAGCTGGGATTGAACCCCAACCTTTAGATTACGAGTCCAACGCCCTAACCACTAAACTAGGGCTGCTGCTACTGAGACAATAAACACAGCTTAAAATAGTAACAGGCACACACATTTTTACAGAAAAAAATTGCTATAACACATTGTATGATAAGAAAATATTAAAGACAGTAAAAAAAAAAAAAGGCCATTCTTCTGAATGCCCCCTCCCTTTTCTAATCTCCCTCGCCTCCCTCCCTCCCACCACTTGCTCTTCTCTGTCTCCCTCTTGCTTTGAATCAGGTCAGATTTTAGGTATGCTAAATCATTCACCTGTAATGATCCATCATAACAAAGGTATATTACAATACATTTATTTTTAATCCTTAGGAGTGCTTACAAACAAGTAAGCACACAGACAAACAATAAAAGTTTTTGTTCACAATTTTCCCCAGAGTATGTTAATGGTGAATCACTTTAGT
>JASPKP010007583.1:7500-12615 GCA_030674155.1 Stramonita haemastoma
TCTTTTAAAGACACTTTAACAAGTGTTTTTTATAACAAAAACAGCATCAAACACCTATCCAGATGTTTCTTTACCTTTGCAATGAACAGCATCTTTACTGCATTTTGATGTTAATTATATATGGGCTTATAATATTTTCGTTACAGTTGATACACTTGGGTTCCACTTTCTAGTTCATTGTTATGTTTCAAATACAAAACTGTTCATCATTCCTGGGATTGTTTTCTTACAAACACTAATGAAGAAAACAGTTTTACAACACTAGGAACAATTGGTGCTAGCGAACTGCCGTTAATATCCTGGTTAAAGCCATCCCGGATCACAAAGTCGGCGTAGGTTCCACTTACACCATCTCGACCGTACAACGTAAACCCTGTATGAACTCTTGAGTCCAAGGTCGCTTGACCGAGATTCTGACTTAGAGCACGTATCCTGCACCTGCAACATCTCTGGGATGCAGATTTTTTCCCGCGTTATCACTCTGCGAGTAGATTCTAGATACCAGATTCTTTGTGTTCCATTTCCTGCCGACACGTCGCAACGGTACGCAACTGCACGTGCCTCCTGAGACTGCATCACTGAAGGTGAGTGTGTTGGTTTATTCAATCGTTTTTTATCGCTTAAGTATGAAAAGTTCTTTTAAAAAAGAATATTTTTACATTATCTATGCATTTAATAATGTAAATCAGTGTTTTAAATAACAAATTTTATCATTTTCGATGTTCACACGGACTTCGTCTTTGTCTTGCAAACCAACTACAGCTACACGTGGTTTTTATTTTACAAAGAAACGATGCTTATAGGGGTAGAAAATGTCATCGAAAACGTACACTTTGATTAATGAAAGGGAATGTTCGTGTGTGAGGTGAAATTTTAAAGCGTGATCTAAAAAAAATAGACCTAGTTGTGAACAACGTGTCAGTTACGCCAAGAGTCGAAAGTGCGATAGTTTCCGGACCGATCGTTCAGAATTTTTTTTATTAAAAAACAAATCTACGCGTCATCGATGTTTTCCTTTGCTTCATTTATGTAATAACCAAATAAGTGTGTGTGTTAAATACTGAATTTGATTTTCGAACTTTTGATAGTGGGTTTATTTTTCTCTCTTTCTGTAAACATGAGACTGACTGTCACAGTTGAGACCGGAAGCTATGACGCTTCGTTTTCTCGTCGCAACTGTTTGATCTGGTAAAGGAGAAGATCAAACTGGCTGCCTGTCAGTTGTTTTCTCCGCATGTTTTTTGATCTATCAGTGGAGATTGCTAAAAACAAAGTTTACGGTTTGTCTGTTACGGCTATTTCTATCGGTCATTGGTAGAATGAAGATTTACCGATGTGCTGGTCGCGCCGGAAAGGAAAGCTGCACAGCTTCTTTTACCGACTGAAATGCCTCATCATCGTATTCTCTTTTCCGTACACCACACAATTCCATTGTTGATTCAGTGAAAGGAACAGAACCGTAATTTTGACATTAAACTCGAGCTACTCATCTTTTTCTGCCGATAACGACAGTTTGTTACTTTTGCTGTAATCTTTGTCGGAAGCATGAACGGTCAGTGGCGGAACCCACTGTTCCTAGTTTCTTGTCCCCATCGACATGTGTCACTACCCTCTCCCTTCCCCACCTTCCTCCCCATGATTTTACTGCAGACTGATCGTGATGTTATTCTTTCACTATGAATTGGTACCACTTATACTACTTTGTGTACAAAAATAATCCTAATTTTATTAATGGGGAAAAAAGGAGAACAGTTACGACATGGAAACTAAGCAATGATGTGTTGACTACCGTGAGATTTTTCTTTATGTTGTCCAGACATCACTTCCTCCTAACCTCAACCTTTGTTCTTCTGTCAAGATCTAACAAAATTAGCTTCTTTTTTTTTCTTTTTTTTTTTTTGGGGGGGGGGGTGTCACATTGTTCCTCCCTATTGCGGCTAGGTTGAAAATGTGCAAGTTGTCTTGCCACCTGACATTTCTATGGTAAATTCCACACTGTGTGTGTGTGTGTGTGTGTGTGTGTGTGTGTGTGTGTGTGTGTGTGTGTGTGGTGTGTGTGTTAGTGTGACAAAGTTATCTTTAATATAATTGTGAATGATGAATCCCTGAGGACAACATATTTTTCTCAGTAGTCTTCTTTTATTTCATTTGAAGTTAATCATTAATTGGTTAATTGACTAACTTCAATAACTTTGTTTTTAAATGATTAATGCCTTCTTTTCATTTTATGTAATATAAATGTTCATTACATCACACACACACACACACACACACACACACACACACACACACACACACACACACACACACACACACACACACACACACATACAACACACACACGCAAGCACACACACATCATCATCATCATCATCATCATCATCATCATCATAATCATCATCATCACTACAAAATGGAGAGATGTTCGGCAAACAAATGGTCCTTCATGGGGAGGCTAGGACTACCTCCACTCCCTCAGAAGCTCCAGTCAGCCCCCCTCTCCCTGATCCAGACACTTCAGTGACTGACAAGACTCATCCTATGAACTTCAGGTAACTGCTTTCCTTGTATTTCACTGGAAGGTTTACTTACTTCTAAGATATTATTACTGTCCACTTTTCTGTTTATAGCATCAATGCTTCAGCCATGTGTGTGTGCGCGTGCGTGCATGCACGTGCGCGTGTGTGTCAATCAATCAATCAAATTTTTATTTCCAGATGGTACATTGAGTAAGCATCGATTTGCTTTTTTCCATCAAGCCATCTATCTAAAGAAAAGAAAAAAATCAGTGGTTTGACTTCAAATCCTTTCTGTTTTCTTAACTGTAATTATTCTGGTGTCAGTTATGTTCATTTTGACTGTTTGCTATGTCTGTGGTTGGTTTCAAGTTATTTTGTAGAATTAGATTCCGTGTCACAAATGTGTGTGTTGTGTGTGTGTGTGTGTGTGTGTGTGTGTGTGTGTGTGTGTGTGTGTGTGTGTGTGTGTGTGTGTGTGTGAAGTCAAGTCAAGTCAAGTCAAGTCAAGTCAAGTCAAGTCAAGTCAAGTCAAGTCAAGTCAAAATGATCTTTATTGAGGGTAAAAGATTAAGTTTACACAACTTTTTTCATCCTGCCCTCACAAAAAAAATCAAGAAAATTGACTTCTAAAACAATCAAAGACAAATATCAACCGTGGTTGAAAACTAAAATAAATGAGGATTTTCATCCAAACAGAATCTTACAAGATAACACTCAAGACAGTAACATAAACTCAAGTCATACAGACAAAATAATGTGTGTGTGTGTGTGTGTGTGTGTGTGTGTGTGTGTGTGTGTGTGTGTGTGTGTGTGTGATCAATGTGTGTGTGTGTGTGTGTGTGTGTGTGTGTGTGTGTGTGTGTGTGTGTGTGTGTGTGTGTGTGTGTGTGTGTGATATCAATGCTAGCCAAAAGGAAGTGCCATAGTGTAATTGACAACTAACAAAAGAAATGCACAATGATCATAATCATGCATGCACTCTGAAAGTATTTGACAGAAAATTACTATTTCTACCTATTAGTCAAATCTACCAGCCAGTGATTCTAAATTCTTCACTGACATATGTTAATAGTATGAATAGAGCCAGTAATTGAATAACTTAAATTAGAAAATTTGGCTATAGATACTAACACTACTAATTTTTGCTGTTAGGTGACAAAATACCAGCCACTGTGTCTATGTGCTTCACTGATGGTGGTGGTAGTATTCAAAGAGCCAAGAACATGATTACAAATAGCAAGTTTATAACTAACACTACATATTCCTGCCATTAAGTACTAATCCAATAATTGCTTTAAATTGCAGATTGAGGCTCCAAACTCCTACCACACTTGGACACAACTGACAGATTCCTAATGGGTCCAGATCCAGCAAATAGCAAGAATGATGGGTGACTTGTTGATTGATGCCCTTGATCACTACACTTTTAGTAATTGAGACCTCAAAATAATTAAATGAATTCGCCTGTTTAATTTTCCTGAATTGATTTGTACTATTTTCAGCTGTTTTATCCATAACACATATTTGCCATGTACATGTAGATTTCTCAGTATTTTGTAGAATTGACTTCCATGTCACAACTGTAACAGACTCCATCCAAACGGAAAAAAAAGTATTACTATCAGTGGTTTGACTTCAAATCCTTTCTGTTTTCTTAACTGTAATTATTCTGGTGTCAGTTATGTTCATTTTGACTAATGTTTGCCATGTCTGTGGTTGGTTTCAAGTTATTTGGTAGAATTAGATTCCGTGTCACAACTGTAATGGATTCCATGTCTCAACTGTAACACTTTTTTTTTCTTTACATAATCAAATGCAATAAACAGTATATTGTTTTAAAAAACTGCTTTGTGTCTCTTGTGAGCGAGAATAAGAAATACTGCATGCCTGACTTGAGCTATATATTTAATAAATATGGAGATATGAGAATGTGAAGTTGCCGTGACATGGTGGGGAAAAGGGGACTTTAAAATTACGAAAAAAACGCATTCTCAAAACTTTTAAAAGTTTTTTTTTTTTTTTTTTTGGGAACCTATTCTTCCTTGGTTTACAAGAAATTATACCCGGTTTTTTGAAAAACATGCTGTTTTAAGGACTTCATGCTCTTATTTTGGTTCCATGTCTCAACCGTAACACGCAAAAAATTATATTTTTAAATTTTTATTTCAACAAAATGAATTGACCCATCATCTTTTCCATTTTAGAAAAATGATTACATTGAAATGCTGTACTGCCTGACATAAAGACATGTATGGGAGTGAAATTTATTTTGGGGTTCTATGCACAGAAAAAGCACTGTTTTTTTTAGAACAACCCATATACAATCGCTTTTTGTGCAAAATTCCATTCTTTAAGAAACGGCTTCCAAACCTGTAGTATCGCTTTAATTTCCGATAACAAAGGACGGCATTGAAGTTCATGGCTGTTTCGCCAGCTTAATTCCTTTGTTGTGATTTATCCAAGGGTTTTATCGAAATTAAAAAAAAACTTCCGTCAGTTTTTAAAGTGGTTTTAACAATGGGGACCTTTTTTTTTGGGAAAAAAAAAAGGAAAATAAATACGGAAAACACCTCAAAAATCAAGCCCCGTGCCCGCC
>JASPKP010007584.1:5000-7500 GCA_030674155.1 Stramonita haemastoma
ACATTATGGCTTATGTGGCTAATGCTTCACTCCAGACTTGTCATATTACTCTGATGCAAACATGTTTTTTTAACCTATATTTTTGTCATGCTGCGCGAAATCTAGATGCACATAGGATGCTTCATCAACATATTACATCGTATATTATATCGTTTTTCTTTTTCTCAGAGAGAGAGAGAGAGAGAGAGAGAGAGAGAGAGAGAGAGAGAGAGAGGAGAGAGAGAGAGAGAGAGAGGAGAGAGAGAGAGAGAGAGAGAGAGAGAGAGAGAGAGAGAGAGAACACAGACAGACAGACAGACAGACAGAGATAGAGATAGATTCCTAGAAGGAACGATGGGAGATTAAAGGAAAATCACAATATCTGTTCCCTTTTGATTGTTCATGATATGGGGAAGAAACCATACATAAAGACAACAACCACCCCAAAAAACAAATTAACCAAACAAACTGCATGATGTAAACAAGCACGATACAAACATACACCAAACAACAACAACAACAACAACACTAACGACTGTATCCAAAATGACATCAGCGGCAGATATTTCGGTGAGGACAAACAGGGTGTTTTGCCGAAATAGGACGCCTGTCCCTCAGATGCCCGGCCCCGTAGCCATCATCATTACTGCAATCCCTATCACCCTCATCAATCAACACTTCAATCTTTTATACGAAATTCTTTCTTTTCTTTTCTCCTTTCTTCTCTTCTCTTCTCCTTTCGATCTCTTCTCTTCTCTTCTCTTCTCTCTTCTCTTTCTCTTCTCTCTCTCTTCTCTCTCTCTCCTCTTCTTCTCTTCTCTTTCTCTCCTCTTCTCTTCTCTTCTCTTCTCTCCTCTCCTCTCTTCTCTTCTCTTCTCTTTTCTTCTCTCCTCTCTTCTCTTCTCTCCTCTCCTCTCTTCTCTTCTCTTCTCTTCTCTTCTCTTCTCTTCCTCTCTTCTCTCCTCTCCTCTCTTCTCTTCTCTTCTCTTCTCTTCTCTTCTCTTCTCTTCTCTTCTCTTTTCTTCTCTCCTCTCTTCTCTTCTCTCCTCTCCTCTCTTCTCTTCTCTTCTCTTCTCTTCTCTTCTCTTCTCTTCTCTTCCTCTCTTCTCTCCTCTCCTCTCTTCTCTTCTCTTCTCTTCTCTTCTCTCCTCTCCTCTCTTCTCTTCTCTTCTCTTCTCTTTTCTTCTCTCCTCTCTTCTCTTCTCTCCTCTCCCTCCTTCTCTTCTCTTCTCTTCTCTTCTCTTCCTCTCTTCTCTCCTCTCTTCTCTTCTCTTCTCTCCTCTCCTCTCTTCTCTTCTCTTCTCTTCTCTTCCTCTCTTCTCTCCTCTCTTCTCTTCTCTTCTCTTCTCTTCTCTTCTCTTCTCCTTTCGCTCCATATTCTTTTCTTCTCTCCTCTCTTCTCTCTCTTCTCTTCTCTTCCTCTCTTCTCTCCTCTCTTCTCTTCTCTTCTCTTCTCTTCTCTTCTCCTTTCGCTCCATATTCTTTTCTTCTCTCCTCTCTTCTCTTCTCTCCTCTCCTCTCATCTCTTCTCTTCTCTTCAATTCTGTTCTATTCTGTTCTTCTCTCCTTTCTTCTCTTTTCTTCTCTCTTCTCTCCTCTTCTCTCCTCTTCTCTCCTCTCTTCTCTTCTCCTCTCCTTTTCTCTTCTTCTTCTCTTCATCTCCTCTTCTCTTCTCTTCTCTTCTCATTTCGCTACCTACTCTTCTCTCCTCTCCTCTCCTCTCTCTCTTCTCTTCTCTTCTCTTCTCTTTCTCTTCTCTTCTCTTCTCTTCTCTTCTCTTCTCTTCTCTTCTCTTCTTCTTTCTCTTCTCCTCTCTTCTCTTCTCTTCTCTTCTCCTCTCTTCTCTTCTCCTCTCTTCTCTTCTCTTCTTTTCTCTTCTCTTCTCTTCTCTTCTCTTCTCTTCTCTTCTCTTCTCTTCTCTTCTCTTCTCTTCTCTTCTCTTCTCTTCTCTTCTCCTCTCCTCTCCTCTCTTCTCTCCTTTCACTCTCTAAGCAGATGTGTAACACGAAGCACAAAGAGACAGACTCCCATTCTTTCACCTTCACCTATCCCGTAGTCCTGTAAAACAGTGAGGGCAGGCACCACTGAAGATTTTGTGATTATTCTCCACGATACAATTCGTTTCTACTCTGGCTGAAAAAGATGTCATCAGAAGAATAACTGCTACAGAGTAGTAGAGTTTCAGTGATAGTTCCTTCTTTTGCAATACAATTATGCCACTTTATCAGAAATCAGGCACCGCTGGTGCTGTGGCATTCGTGCCAGGCACAGATACTGTGTGGAAGCGATTTTAAGTACTGGCGCTTGCTATGGGGCTTGTATAGCTTAAACGGCTTGGTGGATCGGTGGTCTAGAGGTAACGCACCTGCCTAGCCTAGAAAGTGAGAAGTCCGGGTCGGAGTGTGCGGTGGTTCAATTCTCGTTTGGGCCCAAAACTTTCCCCCATCCATTAGAGCATGAGTGGTGGTCTGGGTGCTAGTCTTTTGGATGAGACGATAAACCGAGGTACCGTGTGTTACAC
>JASPKP010007585.1:0-5000 GCA_030674155.1 Stramonita haemastoma
AGGCGCCTGTTTGCAGACTTTCAGACTTTAGTTGGGTTGGGTTTGGGTTGGGGTTGGGTTTGGGCTGGGTTGGGTTGGGTTGGGATGGGTTGGGTTCTGAATAGGCTTGAAAGTTTACAACAAACTACTCTTGTTTTCAAGTTTGTATCTCTAATCCTCTGGCTTTGTTTCTGTGTTCTCTCTCTCTCTCTCTCTCTCTCTCTCTCTCTCTCTCTCTCTCTCTTCTCTCTCTCTCTCTCTCTCTCTCTCTCTTCTCTTCTCTCTCTCTCACACACAAACATACACACACACAGAAAGCTGTCCCCTTTCTTGGAAAGGATAAAGCAGCATGACCAGAGAGAATCATAAGCGAGATCTTTAAGTGTTCTGAAGGCTATTTTGTACCTTTTCTATTTATTTGATACAGGAACTTTTCCTGAACAAGGGACAGAGTCTATTATCTTTCAAATTCAAGCTGATATTTATATAGAACATATATTATGCTGCATCATTTAGATTTCAAAGGGAAGAAAACTTGGGCCACGAATATCCGTGAATTTTTGTGACCATATGGATATGGTCATGTACGGTTAACACAAGGTGTGAAGCACATAGATGTTTTCTTGCAGAGCTTAAAACAAAGGTTAATGGACTGCACAATGCAAAACTGGAATAGCTGTATTTCCAGTAAAGAAAGATACACTATGTATAGAACTTTTAAACACATTTATAAATTGAACCATGTTTAACTCTCGACATGAACACACATATAAAGCGTAGTCTTACCAAGTTTAGATTGGGTGTATCTTCGATTTATGCTCATACAATAAGATACCCAGGTGGCAGCTAATTAGACAGAATGTATTATATACTATGTAGAGCAGGTGTAAAAGATGAAAAACACTGTACTTGTTTGCTCAGCTTATTCAGATTTTAAAGAACTGATTCCAGCAAAATATTACATTGGTCCATGTGCGTTTAGAATGAATTTATCATTAGCATCAAGAAAAGAAAATCTAGGTGCATATCTCAATAAAGCTTTACACAGGCGAGAGATAGTATTGGGATAAAAAGGGATATATGGTGTCACACTTTGATGTATTTTTCAGTTCTGTTGCTTTATGTATTCTTGTGCGACTGTGTACGTGAAATTTCTTGAAATGTCTCCTGTTGTGGGCTATGGGCCTGACACAAATTTTAAATCTCCTCTCTCTCTCTCTCTCTCTCTCTCTCTCTCTCTCTCTCTCTCTCTCTCTCTCTCTCTCTCTCTCTCTCTCTCTCTCTCTCTCTCTCTCTTTCTCTCTCTCTCTCTATCTCTCTCTCTCTCCCTCCCTCCCTCCCTCTCTCTCTCTCTCTCACCCTCACCCTCACCCCCTCAACCTTCCTTACAGTAAAAACCTGCTAATTGCTGTAAAGGTCGTAACTGCATTGACCTCAGTAACCCCTTCTTCATAGTGTGGGCACTGGCCACTGACCATTGGTCAAGCAGCCACCACGACACCTACGAAGGCGTGAGATAACACCCTTCACCTGCTAATTCCTCCTTAATCGGTCAGCAGGCGACTGGTCATTTGGCGAGCGCGGACGTTGACTCATTCTTTGCTCTGGTTTTGCCAGACTACAGTCTACAGTTACTGTAATGGTTAGTTAGGGATTGTTGAAAATAAGTATTGTAATTTGTTTTGTTTTGGGTGGTGTGGTGTGGTGTGGTGGTGTTGGTCCCCGTGTTCCTGCGTGTTTTGCCACTAATTTTGTCACTCATTCCCACCGGCACAAATTTTTGTCATGGCCTACTCTTCAAAAACGCAGAACAGATTTTAACGTGTGGGCAAGATGTTCTGTGTATGTTTACACACGAAGAACCTCAGTTTATAGTTTCATTCGAAGGAAAGGTTATTTTGTAGTAGATATGTATTGTATTGTATTGTATTGTATTGTATTGTATTGTTGTTACGTTATTGGTTCTGAGGAACAAACTCTTTGTTTTAAAGACACTCCAGTGGACGTATAACGCTGACTGAAGTGCCAAGAGTTGCTCCCCTACCCTTACGTTATCGGTTCTGAGGAACAAACTCTTTGTTTTAAAGACACTCCAGTGGACGTATAACGCTGACTGAAGTGCCAAGAGTTGCTCCCCTACCTCTCGGGAAACACATCTAACAGAGCACACACGACTCAGAGATCAAGTTATAATTCTTTTATTCAACTAATCTACTTCAAAACAGTATTGTTTCCAGTACAAAAATTCCAATAAAAACAAACAAGAAAACTCCTTTCTAACATCACCACGGATTTAACCAAAACTCTGTTACTACGCTCACTAAACACAAGTTTCAATCAGCTAATCACTTTCACAGTTCTCATAGCTTTTCTTCTATTCCTTCCATTTTTCTCCCCTTCCTCTAATAAAAAAATACCCTAAATCTACCATCCGCATTGCCTCCCCTGCTCGATCACTAGGGCGTTCGGCCGTGGGACTCCCCTCCTCTGCCACTGCGAAGGCAGCCCCTTGTATATATACAGTCCAGGCCCCTTCTACTGCCCGCTAAACATTCCAGCGCCGTGGGAATCCCCCTCCTCTCCTCTTCTCAGTATCATCTTTCCTCCTCGACTCTCCTCCCTCCTCGAGGCGATAACAGCCCCTTGTATTTATACAGTCCAGGCCCCTTCTACTGCCCGCTGCCAGACCATCGCTGCCAGACCATCCCGGAAGCTTGGGGAACTTCACACAAACATCTTAGATTGCAGCAACGCGTCTTGACAGATTCCAGAATGTCATAGAATACTATGAACGATTCCCGGTACTTCTAAAACCTCTTAAAATATTATAAAATACTCCCGAAACTCCATGAGCAGACAAACATATATGCAATCGACAGGCATTAACATTTATCAATAACTAATATTCCATGCGTCATAATCAAAGAATGTCATTCATTGCAATCCTAAAAACATGCTTAATTAGGAGCCCTGAATCTGTTTGTAACAATTGTATTGTATTGTATTGTATTGTATTGTATTGTATTGTATTGTATTGTATTGTGTTGTGTTGTGTTGTGTTGTGTTGTGTTGTGTTGTGTTGTATTGTATTGTACTGTATTGTATTGCATTGTATGTATTGTATTGTATTGTATTGTATTGTATTGTATTGTATTGTATTGTATTGTATTATATTGTATTGTATTGTATTGCATTGCATTGCATTGTACTGTACTGTATTGCACTCGTGTATCTACTACCCTCTCCTCTACCCTTTACAACATTATCTAATAAGTTTATCACTTAATATACTGAACAGATGTAAACTCAAAGACTCAAAGATTACAACAACAACAACAACAACAACAACAACAACAACAACAATACTAAAAACAATTCAACAGTAATACAACAAGCGCATGGGAACACACACACACACACACACACACACACACACACACACACACACACCACACACACACACACACACACACACACACACACATATATATATATACATACACACACATACACATACACACACACACACACTCACACACACACCATCCCCACCCCCATACACATACGTACACACACAAAACGCACACACACACACAACACACACACACACACGTGTACACACACACACACACACACACACACACACACACACACACACACACACACACACACACACACACACACACACACACACACACACAACATAAGCACACCAAACACAAAAACACTTTTCAAGTATATCAGATACAACGCACAGACCATAACACTTTCAACAACAACAACTAAAAAAAACCCTCTCCCCTTCTTCCGAGCCATTCAAGCCATTTCGCTACCATTAAGCCGTGAGGGAAAAGAACAAGGGATCAGGGGGGATTTGCGCAAGGAACTGTGGCTTGTTTTCAGTCCTGGGGGAATTGAGTGGTCAGGGATAGCACACAATCAATCAATTGATCAATCAATCAATCAATCGATCGATCAATCGATCGATCTATCAATGCCGATAGAATCGAACTCCGGTCAGTGGGGACACAGCTGGTGCCCGTCACAAGGAGGCCCTGAAGCTTAGCTAGCTAGGAAAAAACTGAACCAGCCAGACGTGAACTGTGTGACAGGGTTTGTGTGTGTGTTGGGACGGGGGGTGGGTGGGAGGGGGCGGTGGTGAAGAAGTGGGGGGGGGGGGGGTTAGTGAAGTGTGTGTGCGTGTGTGTGCGTGTGTGTGCGTGTGTGTGCGCGTGTGCGTGTGTGTGTGTGTGTGTGTGTGTGAAGTCATGTGTGTGTATGAAGTGATGTATATGTGTTCAATTTATTTTACGTTTCTTCACAAAATGTGATAAAAGACAATCGGAAAAAGGGGGGGTGAGGGGGAAGAATTCTGGGAGTGGGGTAGGGGGTTAATTTACTAAATCTACACAGAGCAGTTAGGAAAAATGTAAACACAAATATAAGTAGCTCTTTACTACAGAATAGTAAAAAAAAAAAATCCAATTTTTGAACAGAATCTAACGAATGAACAATAAAACTAGTTCTAACCGTAACCAACAAGAGAAAATCTAAGTGTGTGTGTGTGTGTGTGTGTGTGTGTGTGTGTGTGTGTGTGTGTGTGTGTGTGTGTGTGTGTGTGTGTGTGTGTGTGTGTGTGTGTGTGTGTGTTGTTTTATGTTTTCATTGCAAGTATGCTTTTCTTGTTCTGTTTAACATTTGTAAAACAAATTAAAGTTGGTTGATTTCACCCATCTTTAATTTGCCTAAGAAAACGCCGCCTAAAAAAATAGCTGCATGGAGCGCTCCACGAAACAACTTCTTAAGGAGTTAAGCAAGAAAATAATTCAAGTCAGTTGAAACTCAGTCAGCTCAGAACAGGCACCATTGATCACCACCAAAGCGACCCAGCATAAGTGCAGGGCCTGGCTTGTGACCCCACGGCGCCTTGATATTGATGGGCTCCCTGTGGACCTCCGACCCTGTGGATGAGGCATAACAGCTCTGGGTATGGCTGTGGCGGGGAGATTGAAATGAGCGGC
>JASPKP010007585.1:10000-12614 GCA_030674155.1 Stramonita haemastoma
CATTTCTCAATAGTAGTAGGCTTATTCTCTAGAGTTATTCTATGCACAAAAACAAACAGACAGAGATAAAAAACAGAGAGACAAACAGACAGATAACTAAAGACAGCATTACCTCCATGGTATACTGATGATATGACGTCTTTCCAAATAGTCTGTACTGGGGATGGTAGAAAAAGTGCCGACACCCTCAATAGGATTATTCGGACATCAGCGTCAATGTTCAAATGTCTGTTGCGCTCCCAGATCCTCCAAATACGGTCACAGTGCTCTATCCTTTGGCTTTTCTCCACATGTAGGGGTCCGAACAATTCATCACAATCATGCAAATTAATTAGCTTTGAATCTAAACAGTCACAGTTTCAAGCAAGAGCCTCTGGTATTCAGGGAGCTCCCGCAGAAAAAAAAATGAACTGGAAGTCGGTCCGTCCAATACACAAAGAAATCATTAACTCAGGCTTCTCAAACAGGCATATCTTGGATCAATTTTGTTCAAGCTGATGTAAGTCGATTGTCTTTTTTTTTTTGCTTCACCACTAGGCGTCCGTCAGTCTTGGAAGTTGCGTTCTAGGCTCTAGAGCGCAAAGCCTGGGTAAATAGGTGTGTCGCTACACTGACAATTTTTTGTTGGCATAAATTGCATTCTTTTACCTTGCTGAACGTTCATACGAGGTAAATTAATCTTTCTATTAAATACTTAATTCTTCATTCAAGATAGATGCTTCTTTACCGTGTATAATGGCATCACAGTTTGTTCATATTAGATGCTGCATAGTCATCTTACCAGATGCATCTTTGTATCTATGAGGTATTGTTCAAGGCTTGCATTTGTCTCACATGCACATAGAAATATCTACAAATAAAATTAATTTCGTTCCAGTTGTATAGTACTATTTTTGTGTACATTACGAAATGCATTTTTTTCATAACAAGAAAACAAATTACGTTCCCATAAGCTGTATTACTGACACGAAAAAGCACTCAATAGAAATGCACACACCACAAAACCCTGTCAGTAGACATGTTCATGAAAACTTCATCACTCCGAACACGTCAGGATAAGGTTGTCAAGAAATCCAATAAGGCACTGACCATGGATTGACCACACATACACACACACACAAATACAGACAGACAGACAGACATGCACGCACGCACGCACGCACGCACACACACACACACACACACACACACACACACACACACACACACACACACACACACAACACAACACAACACAACACAACACAACACAACACAACACAACACAACACAACACAACACACACACACTCTCTCTCTGTGTCTCTCTCTGTCTTTGTCTGTCTGTCTGTCTGTCTCTGTCTGTCTGTCTGTCTGTCTCTGTCTGTCTCTCTCTCTCTGTCTCTGTCTGTCTGTCTGTCTGTCTGTCTGTCTGTCTGTCTGTCTGTCTGTCTGTCTGTCTGTCTCTCTCTCTCTCTCTCTCTCTCTCTCTCTCTCTCTCTCTCTCTCTCTCTCTCTCTCTCTCTCTCTCTCTCTCTCTTTCTTTGAAACACCAGCAGTGTAATCACCTTCACCACCACCTTCATCACATCACCTGGAAAGCTAAACTTTCCTTTACACACACTCATCAATCATTCCACATTTCTATCCCTGTCAAAGTTGTACTAATCAACGTCAAGTCCTGAGGAAAATCTGACCCTCACAGAACGTGCTCTCACTACCGCACACTACCTATACTAGCTCAATCACCCCCAGACCACAGACTCAAGACACAGACCGTAACAGACACAAAAAAAATCTTACCTGACCACCCTTCCCCCGAAACAAGGGAGAGTGTGGGGGTCAGGGGGGGGGGGGGGAGTGAAAAGCCTTGTATTGACGCCAGTCGCTCAAATTCCCATTTGCAAGTGTACTGGTTAAGCTGTGATTGTTAGGTCTTATCTGTGGACACTTGGTTCTGTGGAGGTCTGCATAGCTATTTCAGTTGGGCTGGGGTGTAGGGGAGTAGGGGTGGAGTTGGGGGCAAGGGGTGGGGGAGGGGAGGGGGCTTGGGTCTGGGGTGCTTATGTGTGTGTGAGTGAGTGTGTTTGTGTGTTGTTGTTTTTTTTAATCTTTTTAAAAATTCTTTTATTTCGAGGATAATGAAATAAGCACTCATGTGCCTGTTTACATCCAGTCCCCATGTGTATGCATTTTTTTGTAAATTTTGTCATCTGTTCCCACCAGCACACGATGGCCTACTCTTAAGAAAAGCGGAACGGGTTTTAGCAGGTGTGCAAGATGTTTTATGCGCGTTTGCACACGGGGCCTCGGTTTATAGTCTCACCCGAAAGACTTTTGAGGGGAGTGGAGTCGGCACTGATGTCAACTCTAGAGGAAAAATCCTCTTAAACGAGATTGGAACCCGGGTCAACAGATCACGAGTGCATCACTCTGACCACCAGGCTGTCCCGTCCCCCTGTGTGTGTGTGTGTGTGTGTGTGTGTGTGTGTGTGTGTGTGTTGTGTGTGTGTGGGGTGTGTGTGTGTAGATGTAATATGTTCAGTGTATCTAATATTCACAATCTTGCCATAGTCTGCCAGCATCTGCTGACTGTAAAGTGACTGTGAGGGTGGTTTTATGAACCATCGCTTAAA
>JASPKP010007586.1:7500-10000 GCA_030674155.1 Stramonita haemastoma
TGTCTCTCTCTCTCTTCTCTGTCTTTCTGTTTCTCTGTCTCTCTGTATCTGGCTCTGTCTCTGTCTCTCTCTCTCTGTACACACACATACACACACACACCACACACACACACACACACCCACACACACACACACACAACACAACACACCACACACCACACACACACACACACACACAACACACACACACTTGGCTAGGCTCAAAACAAAGCCACACCACCCATGCAAACAACAAAGAATATCAATCATAACACACAATTAAAGATCAGAACTCCAAAACCAACCCACCAACCCACCAACCCACCAACCAACCAACAAACCAACAAGCAAACAAACAGACAAACACAAAGCAAAGACATACAAAATCTGCCAAAGAAAACATTTTTTAAATACAACTTCACCAACAAAACCTATACCAAAGAAAGGTAAAAAAAAAAAAAAAAAAACAGAAAAAAGAAAAAACAGCGTAGGCGTTGAAACTTGGAACATTCCCAAAAGAACCACGGGAATTGCAATCATTCTCTCTCCAATGATGCTGTAAAGCAGTCCGTTAAACTGAAGTCAGCCAGCCTTCTCCTTGCTCTAATCATAGTTTTTCAATGGGGTACTTTACAAGAAGAGAGAAAGATGTTTTTTTTTTCCTCGCAAAGTACGCCGTTTTCTGTTCTCTGTCTCTCTGTCTTCCCCGTATCTATCTCTGTCTGTGTGCCCTATTATGTATGTCTGTGTGTCTGTGTGTCTGTGTATCGTGTGTCCTGTGGTCTGGTGTGTGGTCTCTCTCCTCTCTCCTCTCTCCCCTCACCTCCTCTCTCTCCTCTCTCCTCACCCTCCTCTCTCCTCCTCTCATCCCCTCTCTCTCTCTCCTCCTCTCTCTTTTTCCCTCTCTCCTCTCCCCCTCCCTCCCTCCCTCCCTTCATCCCTCCCTCCGTTACCTTTTATTATCCTCGAAATATAAGAATGAATACAAAAACATGGGATGAACAGATAACTAAATCCGTCTATCTTTTGTGGCTCTTGTCTCTGTCCCTCATCTGTCCATCCTTCTCTGCCCCCCCCCCCCCCCCCCCCCTCCCCCCTCCCTCTCCTCTCTCCTCTCTCCTCCTCTCTCTTCCTCTCTCTCTCTCTCTCTCTCTCTTCTCTCTCTCTCTCTCCCCTTTCTCTCTCTCTTCTCTCCTCTCTCTCTCCTCTCATCTCTCCTCTCTCTCTCTCTCTCTCTCTCTCTCTCTCTCTCTCTCCTCTCTCTCTCTCCCGAAGCCCCCATACCCCTATTTTCTCCACACCTTACCTATAAAATTTTATTTCGGATTAAATTCCCACCACCACCACCATCAATCACCACCACCACCACCACCTTTCACTCTTCCTTCACCACGTAGCTTTGTTTGATCTTCTCCTCGCCGCCCCCCCCCCCCCCTCCCCTCTACTTACATTTTTCTCCCCCCACCACATTTTTTGTCCTGTTATCCGCGTTAGGGTCCAGTGTATCTTTAACGCTCCTTCAAAAGACCAGTCAATAATGTTATGCTAAGTGAGATTTGGCCTCAGCATAATAATGTTCGTACGTAATGTGTGTGTGTGTGTGGGGGGGGGGGGGCGGTAGGGGGGTGCAAATGTGACCTCCCACCACATAATGAGACGGAGTGCACCTGAGGTCAATTTTAAGTTATTGACATGTCATTAAATGTGCAATAAAGTGGCTATCAAATACAAAAAACAGATTGAAAATCGGACAATTCTGTGCAACATTATTACAAATTGAAATGATAGACTGCAGGATGGGACAAAATGAGAAACGGGCAAGTTTATTTTAGTAACAGTTGTCAGAATGAGTACTTTGGTATTTTCAAAACACATTTAAAAGCAAAAGGAATAAAAATTATGCCTTGATATTTCATTATAAGGTAAATAAACAGATCTAGTTTAATAATCAATCAAAATCTCAAAATTAACAACTTGACCCCCACTTGCCTTTAAAGGCTCCTAGCGCAAAATTGGGTAATGTGCTAAGCGACTCATTTCGTGGTGGAGCGCCACAAATGTGTTTGTGTGTGTATGTGTGTGTGTGTGTTTGTGTGTGTGTATGTGTGTGTGTGTTTGGGGTGTGTGTGGCGCGCGTGTGCGCGCGAGGGGAGGGGGTTTGTGAGTGTGTGTGTGTGGTGTGTGTGTGCGTGGTGTGTGTGCTTGTGTGGTGTGTGGTGGGGGTTGAGGGGATGGGGGTGGGTAGGGGGTGTAAGCGTGTGTGTATGGGGGGGGGTACTGTATGTGTATTTTGTGTGTATGTGTGTATGTGTGTGTATGTGTGTGTATGTGTGTATGTTTGTGTATGTGTGTCTTTGTGTGCTTGTGATCGAGAGAGTTAGTTAGTTAGTTAGTTAGGTTAGTTAGTTAGTTAGTTAGTTAGTTTATTAGTTAGTTAGTTAGTTAGTTATTTTAGATAGATAATAGATAGATAGATAGATAGATAGATAGATAGATAGATAGATAGAGAAAAGAGAGAGAG
>JASPKP010007587.1:0-12610 GCA_030674155.1 Stramonita haemastoma
TTTTTCTCGGGATAAACACCTGGGAGCTTTTTTATTTGTTGTCATCCCGCCCCCTACCGGCACACAATGGCCTGCTCTTACGAAAGGTGGAAGGGGCTTTTAAACGGGTGCACACGATGTTCTGCGTGTGTTCGCACGCTGGGCCTCGGTTTGTAATATCATCGAATGATTGAAGTGATGGGACAATGCAATAAATAGTGCATGCACTTCCATGCTGTCTCACCTGTTGTAGCTATGTTGTGGGAAAGTCCCTCTGCATGCTCTGCATTTCCCCTTCCTCCGATATTATCTTACACACACACCACACACACACACAACACACACACGCCGCACGCACACGCACACACGCACACAAAACACCCCACGCACGCACGCACGCACACACGCACGCGCGCGCGCACGCACGCACGCACGCGCGCGCACACCACCAAGACTCTCTCTCTCTCACACACACACAAACAAACACACAAAACTCACTCACTTACACACACGCACGCATGATCGCATACACACACACACACACACACACACACACACACACACACCACACACACACACACACACACACACACACACACACCACACAAACACACACACACACACACACCAAGAGCATAATATATCGAATATTCCGGTACAACGTACTCTTCTCTCCGTTCAACCTATTGATCATCAACTCAAGTGGGTTTCCAGGAGGAGAGAGAGAAAAATGCTTCTATCCCCCCACTCTACCTCCTCCCTGCCCTCACCTCTCAAACTGGGCTGGGCTTATCAGGAACACTTTATGGGGCTTGTATAAAAGACAACCCCTCGGGCGGCACTGACAGGCAATCTGAAACTCCCATATCACACTGACATAAATCACAACAAACACACACACAAACACACCCTGTGCAGTATTCACACCAGTCAGTTCACGGCATCATGGTATAATAATAAAAATTTTTAAAAAGAGATTCTGTAAAAATGTGTATGTTCAAGCCTCCCCAAGTCCCGTTAGATGTGACGTCATGGTTAGTATCCACATTTTTTTTCATGTCCTTACAAAAAAGCTGACCACTGACAAGGTCAAAAATGTGGAGTTCATGTGTGTAAACTTTTGTAAGTGGAAAAGGGGAAACGTAGACATCCCCCCCTTTAATGATAATTTAAATAATGTGGGTATTGCCGGTGACGTCATAGCTGTATGACTTCATGAGGACGGAACAAGCAGCATCCTGTGATGCCGTGTTGGCGCCTTACCTCCCCCAAAAGTAGCGCTCAAGTAGGGTGGCCATGTTCATCAGAGGCAAGGGAAATAACTGCCACCATCCTGATTGAACGCATCAGTCTTCCCAGCTGCTGGCAGTGTCTGTGCCAACTGATCCGACATCTTTTTCATTATTATCTGTAGATGGCAACTGATCCACATCATTATCTGTAGATGGTATCTGATCACCCTCATATTTCATTATATGTAGATGGCATGTGATCACTTTCATTTCATTATCTGATGATGGAAACTGATCACCTTCATTATCTGTAGATGGCAACTGATCACCTTCATTATCTGTAGATAGCAACTGATCACCTCCATTATCTGCAGATGGCAACTGATCACCATCATTTCATTATCTGTAGATGGCAACTGATCACCTTCATTATCTGTAGATGGCAACTGATCACCATCATTTTATTATCTGTAGATGGCAAATGATCACCTTCATTATCTGTAGATGGCAACTGATCACCTTCATTATCTGTAGATGGCAATTGATCACCTCCATTATCTGCAGATGGCAATGATCACCATCATTTCATTATCTGTAGATGGCAACTGATCACCTTCATTATCTGTAGATGGCAACTGATCGCCATCATTTCATTATCTGTAGATGGCAACTGAATCACCTTCATTATCTGTAGATGGCAACTGATCACCTTCATTATCTGTAGATGGCAACTGATACACCTCCATTATCTGCAGATGGCAACTGATCACCATCATTTCATTATTCTGTAGATGGCAACTGATCACCTTCTTATCTGTAGATGGCAACTGATCGCCATCATTTCATTATCTGTAGATGGCAACTGATCACCTTCATTATCTGTAGATGGCAACTGATCACCTTCATTATCTGTAGATGGCAACTGATCACCTCCATTATCTGCAGATGGCAACTGATCACCATCATTTCATTATCTGTAGATGGCAACTGATCACCTTCTTTATCTGTAGATGGCAACTGATCGCCATCATTTCATTATCTGTAGATGGCAATCTGATTCATCCTTCACTATCTGTAGATGGCAACTGATCACCTTCATTATCTGTAGATGGCAACTGATCACCTCCATTATCTGCAGATGGCAACTGATCATTTCATTTATCTGTAGATAACAACTGATAACCTTCACATATTTAATTATCTGTAGATGGCAAAGATAACACTCCCACCCCCCTTTTGCCATCAATGTATGATCAAAACACCCAACTACAGACACTGTGGTAGCCGAGTGGTTAAGACTTTTGGGACTTCAATTCCATGTACACTAGAATTATGGGTTCGAATTTTCAGTGGCAGTAAAGTAAAGATGGAGATTGTTTCGATCTCCCATGTCAACTTCAAGTGCAGACCTGCTTGGTCCTTATCTCCTTCGTGTATGTTATGCAGACGACCAAATATTAAAGATTCGTAATTCGTGTCTGTGTTCGATGGGTTACGGAAACACGAACAGACCCAGCATACACCCCCCACAGTTTGGAATGCAGCTACCTTCATGGTGGTCCAACAAAAACGGTCGTTTAACCACATCTCACACATTTGTGACCTGGGCGCTCTAGCCGAGTAACGAAACCCCCCCACCCAACCCACCCAAAAACTAACCAACAACCAACCTGCGATCCAGAGCATGAACATTAAAAAATATTTCCCTCATGTTAAAAAACCCAGCCGTCTTTGTAAGGAGTAGTCCAGCAATGGCTGGTTGGCATGGATGGCACAATCATGGCAGCATGCATTCTTCCACCTGGAAGCTCCGTCGGCTAAGTTCAACTTGCCACAGACACATCACCTAAGACATTATGTGCAGTGCAGTGTAGTACCTAAAAGACTTCTCACACTACCGAAGAATTCATTGTATGCAGTGTTCCCCAAAACTTCTCACATTACCTAAGACATTCTGTGCAGTGTAGTGTCCAAAAGATCTCTCACATCACCTAAGACATTCTGTGCAGTGCATTGCCCCAAACTTCTCACATTACCTAAGACATTCAGTGCAGTGAGGTTCCCCAAAGCTTCTCACATTACCTAAGACATTTAGTGCAGTGCAGTGCCCAAAAGACTTCTCACATGATCTGAGATAATTGAGTGCTGTGCAGCGCAGTGCCCAAAGACTTTTCATATTGCGTAAGACATTCTCAGCTGTGCAGTGCAGTGCCCAAAGACTTTTCATATTGCGTAAGACATTCTCAGCTGTGCAGTGCAGTGCCCAAAGACTTTTCATATTGCGTAAGACATTCTCAGCTGTGCAGTGCAGTGCCCAAAGACTTTTCATATTGCGTAAGACATTCTCAGCTGTGCAGTGCAGTGCCCAAAGACTTTTCATATTGCGTAAGACATTCTCAGCTGTGCAGTGCAGTGCCCAAAGACTTTTCACATAATCTGACACATTTTATGCTGTGCAGTGCCCAAAACAATTCTCACATTATCTGAGGTATTGAGTTTTGTGCAGTGCTGTGCCCAAAGACTTATCACATTACCTAAGACATTCTGTGCAGTGCAGTGCAGTGCCCAAAGACTTCTCACATTACCTAAAACATTCTGTACAGTGCAGTAACCAACAAGCCCACCCACCAGCCAACCAACCCACCCACCAACCCACCCACCAACCAACCAACCAACCAACCAACCAACCAACCAACCAAACCAACCAACCAACCAACCAACCAACCAACCAACCAACCAACCAACTAACCAACCCAACCAGCCAACCAACCCACCATCCACACGACTCACCCACCCACCCACCACACCACCAACAAACCCACCACCCACCCTATCACCCACCCACCCAATCACCACCACCACCTGCCCAACCAACCAACCAACCTACCAACCAACCCACCAACTAACCCACCCACCACCCCACCCACCCACCCCACCCCATCCATCCATCTCCACTCTCAAGACAGACAGCAAGGAAAGACAGAAAACCAGCCAGATTACAGCCATGGCTGCTAGGTTTTACTACTAGGTCAGGAAAAAAAGAAAAGAAGAGAAGGGCAAATGATATATTTACATGTGGAGGAAGGGAGGATGGCTAGCAGTTCCAGCCGTTTATCTCCTACCTCCCTCCCCCCCCCCCTATCCCCCCTCCCCCGTTACCCCACCCCCTCCCCGCCCCTTGCAGCTGTAAACCTGCCTGGCAGAAAAAAAGGGGCGTTAGAACTGTGCTTTATATTAGCCTTCTACAATCAAGAACACATGGACTTCAGACCACAAATCAAATCACTGCCGAAGAACTACTGCATGTCCGCTTGTCTGCATGCATATTATATCCGCTAGTTCGTCTATCTACGCGTTCGTCTGTTTGTCTCTCTGCTTCATTGAGAGTAGAGATGGTGATGCTAATTTCAGGCAAAGAGCCATGTTTGGAGGATGAGGTTGTGATAGTGATTGTGTGTGTGTGTGTGTGTGTGTTGTGTGTGTGTGTGTGTGTGTGTGTGTGTGTGTGTGTGTGTGTGTGTGTGTGTGTGAGAGAGAGAGAGAGAGAGAGAGAGAGAGAGAGAGGAGAGAGAGAGAGAGAGAGAGAGAGAGAGAGAGAGAGAGAGAGAGAGAGAGAGAGAGAGAGAGAGAGAGAGGAGGGAGGAAGAGGAGGGAGAAAGGGAGAGAGAGAGAAGGAGGGAGAAAGGAAGCGAGGGAGAGAAAGAGGGAGGGAGAGAGAGAGAGAGGGTGGGAGAGGGAGGGAGAAGGAGGGAGAGAGATAGAAGAGGGGGGTGGAGAAAGGCAAAGAGAGAGAGAGAGAGAAAGGGAGAAAGAGAGAGGGGGAGAGAGATATAGAGAGACAGGGAGAGAGGTAGGGAGGGAGAGAGGGAGGGAGGGAGGGAGAGAGGGAGGGAGGGAGGGAGAGAGAGAAAAGAGAGAGAGAGAGAGAGAGAGAGGAGAGAGAGAGAGAGAGAGAGAGAGAGAGAGAGAGAGAGAGAGAGAGAGAGAGAGAGAGAGAGAGAGAGAGAGAGAGAGAGAATGAATGAATGAATGAATGAATAGATTAATGGATGACTGACTGACTGACTGACTGACTGAATGAATGAATGAATGAATAATCTTCATTTTTTGAAGGGTTACAGATAAGCATTCGAATACTTTATTTCCCATCCAGCCCTTGCCCTGATTAGGAGATATCAAAAACAGCAAACAATTATTTTGAAATGAAAAGTCAGCCATATACAGAAAAAAGGAAAAATAACAGCAACCCCCCTTCCCCTTCCTCACAAGACGGAGAGAGAGAGAGAGAGAGAGAGGAGGAGAGAGAGAGAGAGAGAGAGATGAGAGATGAGAGAGAGAGAGAGAGAGAGAGAGAGAGAGAGAGAGAGACAGACAGACAGACAGACAGACAGACAGACAGACAGACAGACAGACAGACAGACAGAGACAGAGACAGAGAGGCAGACAGACAGAGCTCTCAACTACAAGCTCTGAATCTTTTTTTTTAATTTTTTGGTTGTTCTATTGAATTTCAGATTGGTCATAGACCCTTAGGCAGCGGGCCTAGAATGCAGTGATTATATTTTGTGAATGCATCCTCCTGTGCTACCGTCTGTATTTTCCGATCGTCTGCTCTGAATGTCTCTTTGCATGTATGCAACTGTGTTTGGGGAAAGGATAGTTTCAGTGGCCAGAGCACTGGCTTTCCCCAAGCTAAGCAAGGTTAAGCAGCATTGAGCGTGGTTACCAAGTGGACGGGCACGGGTGACAGTTTGTGCGCCTTGGCTTCAGTATAGACGATACAACACAACACAATACAACAATACAAGACAATACAAGACAATACAATAGAAAGCAACAAAACGCAATGCAGTACAATACAATTAGTACAACACAACACAACTCGATATAATACAACACAGGTATGTTTAGAAATCATTCCGAGGCTGGAATACAGCTACCTAAATGGTGAGCAAAAAACGGTAGCATACGCAAAATTCATCATTGAAGAACCTTAGAGCTCTCGCATAAGAATGAAAATAAATTTTTAAAAAGTGTGAACAATACTGGATTTTCCCCCCCTCATTTCAACGTTTTAGTAATCACACTAAATGACAGGACGTTGGCACCAAGAACAATAGTGGACACGATGTTTTAGAAAACGATTAAGTATTTTATTTCTGCTCATCTACATTATTACGAAAACCAAGTGAATGGATTCCATGCTTACTATAATATCTTGACTACGCACGCGTAAAAAGTCCCGCGCAGACCAAAACGAGGTTATTCAGCAATGACGTCCACTAATCAGCTTACGTTCAGCGATCACATGACCGTGAGTGAATGCGCACAAGCATCTGCCGCAGCAGACAGCCAAGTGTGTATTTGTTCAGAATGGCACAGACAAAGTTTATTCTTCTGGAGAGGATTCCAAAACAGTGGGCAAATGTTACGATGTTCATCGAAGACGAAGAATAGTGCCGAAGAGTTAGAAAGGTGGGAGGGAGGGAGGGAGAGAGGGAGGATAAGGAGGTGGAGTGCAGAACGTTAGTTTATTTACAGGGAGGGAGAAGGGGAGAGTGGCAGACAGGAGGAGAGCCTGAACTGACAGATACATGGTTTGGTAAGAGCCCTGTTTTTTCCACAGAGGTGTAGTGTGTAGTGGAGAGAGAGAGAGAGGAGGGGAGAGAGGAGAGAGAGAGGAGAGAGAGAGAGAGAGAGTGTGGTGTGTGTGTGTGTGTGTGTGTGTGTGTGTGTGTGTTGTGTGTGTGTGTGTGTGTGTGTTCTTTCTTCTGTTTAATGTAATTCCCAGTGAGTGATAATTATTAGACAATGGGGGGAAAAGGGAAAAGGCGGGATTAGCAGAATGGGGGAGGAGAGGGGAAGGAAAGAAATTACTATGCAAAAAATAGAATATTCAAATTCGAAAAAGTGAACGCTGGAAATCTTTTTCGTAGAATTTTATTGTAAAGGACGCTGAAAAAATTGTATAAAGAATGAAACAAACAGCGTTAAAGTAATGAAAAAACTTAACTGAAAATAAGGGATTATTGCAATATCAAATATGAGCTTGATTTGCTTATATATACTGTTTACATGATTTTTCCAATCTTGCTTCTCTTCAAAGCTTATTTTCTAGAAGGACTTTAGCAGTTTGCAGTTGAATAAGCAATGATACCGAGAAAAAAAAACGTTTGATGCACATACAGTTCATATGCTTACGAAAATTAGTCCTTTGCCCGTTCTGTCTGAGACGGTACAATACTTTAGTAGTCGATCTTGAATAATGAACTACTCTTTTATGCTTTCAAAACTTGACAAGTTTTTCTTTTGTGGTATATATTCCATGTGCGAGCGTTAAAAGAAATCTTTTTCCAATGCGTGGTTTTTGTTTTGTTTTTGTATGTATGTGTTTGATTTTGTAGGGAAATGGACGCCTCTTTTACAGATGCAGTTAAAAAAAACGTAATTTGGTAGACTCCCCAGAATTCTATGCATCTCTTTTGCTGCTTTATCGATTAAGGGGGACGGGATAGCCAAGTGGTCAGAACATTGTGCTTGCGATTTGGCGACCTGGGTTCGATTCCCGTTCGAGGGGATTTTCTCCCTAGAGTTAACATCAGTGCTGACTCCACTCTCCCCCAGAGTCCTTCGGTTGAGACTAGAAACCCAGGCCCCGTGTGCGAACGCACGCAGAACATCTTGCCCACACGTTAAATCCTGTTCCGCTTTTCGAAAGAGTAGGCCATTGTGTGCCGGTGGGAACAGATGACGATATTTACACAACTGCATACACACGGGGACTGGAAGTAAAAAAGCACACGAGTGCTTATTCCATTATCATTATATAAAAGAATAATAATAATAAATTAAAAACAAGATTCATTACTTGTTAGGCTACCATCCCATGAGCAGGCACCCAGCAGAAACAAATATCCGTAGGGTTTATTCTTCAACAGTGTATCAGGTGATTTATTTCAGCAATCAGGTCAGGTCAGGTCAAAAGTTAGCACTGAAAGTTTTTAAAGGCCTGTAAGAGAGACATTGAATCTACAAAAATTGCCACTTTAAATAAAGTCACTTTAGCATTAATCAGGTAGTCTATTGCCATTAAAATGGCGATGAGTTCCGCACTAGAGATTGTTAAATCTTGTTTGTTGAATTTTGTCCAAGATAATAAGGATCTTTTCAATTAAGTGGGGGGCATTACGAAAGCTGCGCCAACATTTCTGTCATAAGGAAGTGATTCACTTCGAAAACATAAATATGTTTTTGGTACTTTTCTTCAATAATATATGTACTCTGGCGTTTTCTTTACTCTGCTCACACTTTTCACCCCCTTTTTTTTTAATTGATTGAATGTTTTGTCAGACGCATTTTAACAAATGTGTGTGTGTTGTGTGTGTGTGTGTGTGTGTGGTGTGTTGCGTGTGCGTGTGTGTGTGTGTTGTTTTTCTCCAAGAAGCATCTGTACTTGAATATTTCTGTATTTTAGATTCAGTATTTGAAAATTTCAATTTTCCTTCACCCCCAAATTAGCTTTTAGAGCAGACAAAAAGATGCAGCAGTTTTCCTGAGAGATTTGAGATCAAACAAGCAGATCTTAGAAACATTCCTCTTCAAGACAGGCTACACCCTGGCAAACTTGTAAAATATTTTGCCCTTGTGATGGATGGTTTTCATAGAATTGGAGGCTCATGAACGGAATTGGCTTTGCATGAAAAGATGTGTATAGTTGCTGCAATTTGCTTAAATGGAAAACTCGATTAGCATTATGTATGATCTGGATTTTTTCAGGGGTTAAAAATCAATACAGTGATTATAAATCTGTAGATTATAAACAGACATACTGACTTTTGGGACAAAAAGAATATACAAAATCTTGCAAACATAAACGTGCTTAGCAATGAAAACATCTTCATTTTTCAACGAATAAGTATTACTGACTTAAGCTAAAAATTCTCACCTTGAACGTATTTAAGAGGCGACCAATCTTTTGTGCTGATTTTTTTCATTAATGAGTATGACAACAGAATGTGCACTTTGCTTAACATTGCTTTTTTTCGTATCTGCAAAATATGCAAATTGGGTTTCTTTTTGTAACCTGTGTATTTTAAGAAAGGTTTTGCATACCTCCTTTTGATGGATGAATGGTTTTATTTCTAAGATTTATTCTTACAAATCCCATGGCTCTTGATGTCCTTGGAACAAATATTGATGCTATGCTTGTCTCAACTAAATTTTGATGTCAGTAAAATATTTAGAATTTGATATACTATAGGAGGTGATTGGCTGTAAAGTTGGTAATTTATCTCAAGTGCCTTCCCCTCCTACAGGGCGGGATAGCTCAGTGGTCAGAGCACTCGCATTTCCCCAAGTCAAATTAAGCAGCATCGAGCGTGGTTACCAGTTGGATGGGTGACCGTTTGCGTGCCTTTGCTTCAGTACAGTACCCCCAGTTCACCCAGCTGTAAATGGGTACCTGACCTCTTTTAGGGTCAGGGAAGGTAAAGCAGCGGAGGGAGGAGAGAGGCGCCCACCCTCAACATGCTGGCCCCTAGAGAAACTGAGGTCTCTGATGCTCCTCTACGACCGCCTAGGTTATGAGACACCTTTACCTTACCTTTTGCCTTCCCTTCCTGGAGACTGAGATAGTGGTACTCTTCCCTGGGTTAAAGATCACTCCAGCTCTGCTCTCCCTGCTCTTTTCTGAAGAAAACCTGATGTAGCTGATCTTTATCTGCCCCATGACAAGACAAGGCAGTAGATTGCTGTGTTTTTTCGCCTCAGAGAGGAAAGCAATTGATAGAAGAAGTTGCCCCAGAACATTAACAATACATACCAAGAACAAGGGTAGATTTAGGACCTACCTCTAGGTCACTCTTTAACAAATGCTAAGACAGGCTGATCTTTCATCAGCAACAACCTCTTTCTGTTGTTGCCAAATTAAGAAAACGTATTTCAATAACATGAACTTGCCAAGGTATGCCTTAATGGCGTATGAAAAAAACCCCAGACTGTGACTACAGGTATCAAATGCCATGGCAAAGTCCAGAATGATGATGTCCATCTGATGGCTTTTGGTCCACATTTTCTGATAAGCCTTCTGCAAACATCAGCACGTGAATCTAGCAGGACTGCATTTTTTAAAAGCCAAAGTCAAGGGCTCCATCTAAAGTTTGATACAGATGGCTTCTGATTGTATTATCTTTAATATAATTATTATCCTCACTGTGGAGGGCCTGAAAGTGATAATGTGTTACTAAGAAGGCAAGATGGGATAAAACGAAGGAATTGGTGATAATGCCGATGTTGAATGAATACGGGGGTGGGGGAAGGGGGGGGGGGCAGCTGTGAAAGGTCAGTGAGAGGGTACAGTTTGTTGTGAAGGAAAGAAAAGAAAAGACAAGCATACGGTCACAAAGACTGACAGGAGACAGGGAAGAGGCGCTACCGCCCCATCACAAATAAACTAGCATTGGTGGCAGGTCGGAAACTCCTCCCCTCACTCCCTCTCCCAACCTCTATCTCCTTCTGTGTGTGTGTGTGTGTGGTGTGTGTGTGTGTTGTGTGTGTGTGTGTAGTGTGTGTGTGTGCGTGCGTGCGTGCGTGCGCGCGCGCGCGCGCGTATGTGTGTGTATGTGAGTACACGCGCTCGCGCGTGCGTGCATGTGTACCTGCGTGCGTACGTGTAGGCTTTTTTTGTATGTGTGTACATGTGGCAGGTGTAAACGGGAGGCACACAGACAAACATGCACACATATATACAGATAGGGAGGGACACACACCCAGAAGCGAGCAGAAGAAACCCAGAGTAAGAGTCTGTGCGGCACAGTGACAGGAAAGTGTGGAAGGTAGAGAGCAGGTAAATTCACATGCAGGTAAGTTACACCTGTAGAGAACATGCTGCACAATTACACCTGCACTTCTCAAAGCTCAACAATGCTTAAGGAACTAAGGAAAATGGGATAATTTGTTTAAAAGCTTAAAGAAATTGCTGTTGTACAACACTAATATCTTGTGTTTGTTAGTTTTCCCCGCCATGAAAACTTTTTTGGCGATAATAAACCCGGTTTTGGTAGTTTTGATAGGTACTTTTAAAATTATGTACGTGTGTTTACGAATCTAGACATTTCATGTTAGAAAAGGCAATCGCTGGTTTGTAGTTAAAAGGTAAATTTTGGTGGGGATTTTTTTTGTTTGGTATTCAACATACTCATGTCTCAAAGGATACACGATTTTCTTTTCAGATTTTGAGTCTATGAATTAGTTTTTCTTTTTAGTATAGTATTGTATTATACTGTATGGAATTGCACTGTGTGGTATTGCATTGTGTCGTATTGTGTTGTATTGCATTGCACTGCATTGTATTGCATTGTAGTGCAGTGCAGTGCATGTGTGGTGCGGTGCGGTGCAGTGTGGTGCGATGTAATGTAGTGTAGTGTAGTGTAGTGTAGTGCAGTGCAGTGCAGTGCAGTGCAGTGCAGTGCAGTGCAGTGCAGTGATCTGCAGTGGAGAACTGTGCAGTATAATGCAATGCAATGTAGTGTAGTGTAGTGCAGTGCAGTACTGTGCAGTACAATGCAATGCAATGTAGTGTAGTGTAGTGCAGTGCAGTACTGTGCAGTACAATGCAATGCAAAGCAGTGTAGTGTAGTGTAGTGTAGTGTAGTGTAGTGTAGTGTAGTGTAGTGTAGTGTAGTGTAGTGTAGTGTAGTGTAGTGGCAGCAGAACTCGTCACTGACAATTGATGTCAATGCAATATAATTTTACCCGACAAACTTGTCACTGACAATGATGTCAATGTAATATACAGTATTCAAAAGAACTTGTCACTGACGTAATGCAATGCAATACACAGTATATCAACAAACTTTTCAAATGACAGTAGATGTCAATGCAAAATTTCAGTATATAAACAGAACTTGTCACCGACAATAGTGTCAAAGCAATATACGTTATTGGCAGCAGAACTTGTACCCACAAAAATGTCAAAGTAATATACAGCTCTCAGCAGAACTTTTCATGACGTAGATGTCAATGCGATCAGAGTATATTGGCACAAAATTGTCATGACAATAGTTTTCAATGCATTTGAGTTTATTGGCAGAAGAACCGTCCTGAAATAGATGTCAATGGATATATATACGTATTTGGGAGAAAACCGCTCTGACAATAGATGTCAATGTATGTATTAAAATTGGCCAGAAAAATGTCACGACAGTAGATGTCCCAAAGCAATAACAGTATATTGGCAGCAGAAAATGCACGAAAAATAAAATGTCAATTTATATACATATATTGGCAGCAGAAATGTCACTGACAATAGTGCAATCTTATAGACATCTATCGCAGAAAAGGCAAGGGGAAAGGGTAGGGGTGGAGATGGGGTTGGGGGGGGGGGGGGGGAAAAAGTTATG
>JASPKP010007588.1:0-12609 GCA_030674155.1 Stramonita haemastoma
TTTTTTTTTTTTAAACACTTGACATATTTCTTTAAAATTTTTGATCCAGATTGCCCGCTCTATAATTTTGTTTTTACTTATAAATATAGTTTACCAAAAAACCTAAAATAAAACGGTCAAGAATGCTAGGATAACTTGAAATGCATGCAGTTTTAAAAACTAGTAACAAAATCCAATCAAGCTGAATATGGTTAATTTTTTGTGCAACCCTTCGAAAATTCCATTCAATCCATTTGATCATGTTGCTTGTACCCCCCCGACCACACAGGCCATATCGGGGCTACTGTCACCTCGTCAAATTTAAAGCTCAGATTAAAACTGTGCAATTATATAAATTTATATAATATTTTATATATTATATTTTTAAAATATTATATATTATATATATATATTTTATATATATTATATATTATATATATTATATATTATAATATTATATATATAATCCTATGAGTATCTCTGGGCACTTACACTCTCTACACTATTTATTCTCTCTGCTGGTCGTTTTTGTCTGATACGTTAATAGTGATGTATGATGACGATGACGATGATGACACGACGACGACGATGGTTGATGACGACGTTTGATGACGGTGTTTGACAACGACGATGAGGATAATGTTGATTATCCTATCATTCAAACCAATGCTTACAGTTGGAGCCACATCACAGCTGAAACAGAACAAAACGACCGAAGAGAAACACTGCACTTTGTAACCCCTTTAACACAATTAGCAGGTTCGCACCTGGCTTCAGTACTGTCCCCCAAGTTCACCCAGCAGTAAATGGGTACCTGCCCTCTTTAGGGTCAGGGAAGGTAAAGCAGCGAGGGAGAGGAGATGGGCACCGCCCTCAACATGCTGGCCCCTAGAGAAGCTGAGGTCTCTGACACCTTGCTCCCCTACGACCACACAGGTTATGGAACACCTTTCCCTTTTTATGTCACAACAGATTTCTCTTGCGTGAAATTTCGGGCTGCTTCCCCAGGAGAGCGCGTCGCCACAAGTGCAGCGCCTCCCCATGACTATTTTGTTCTTTTTCCTCCCTGCAAATGTATTTGTTTCCCTATCAGATGGGTTTTTTTTCTACAAAATTTTGCCAGGGACAACCCCATTTGTTGCCGTGGGTTCTGTTTACGTGCGCTGAATAATGTGTGTAAAACACGGGACCTCGGTTTATTCGTCTCATCCCCGAAAGACTAGTGCCTAACCCCACTCATGGTTTATGGTGGGGGGAAAAGTTTGGGGGCCAAACGGGATTTGAACCACCGTACACTTCGACCCGGACTTTTCGCTTTCTTAATAGGCACGTTTACCTCTAGACAACCGATTCATATTCTGATCCATGTTCCCATCAAGACTGAAGCCGAAAAAAAGGCACAACCATTATCTCCTGAGACAGAGGAAGCATTTTGGTTGTTGCAGACTTACCTCATCACGACTACGATGATGTTATGCTAATGGTGTAAACTTACATCATCACAACTACCTACGATATATGGTTAGGGTATGGGCTTACATTTATTGCAGTATTTGCTTTTGTTTTTGGACTTACATTATTGCATACCCACAACTACGATACTGCCTAGGGTATGGACTTACAACGTCGTAGTTATGATGTACTTTTGTGTTTTGGACTTACATCATGGCAGTTATGATATGTTTGTGTTATAGATTCCATCATTGCAATTATGATAAACTTGTTGTTATGGACTTACATCATTACAGTTGGTATGTTTGTGTTATGGACTTCCGTCATTGCAGTTATGATATGCTTGTGTTATGGGACTTACATCATTGCAGATATGATTATAATATGCTTGTGTTATGGACTCACATCATTGCAGTTATGATAATTATGCTCATGGTAAGGGCTTATATTATCCTCACAGCTATCATACGTTATGATATGTATTGTATCAGTGCAACAATACTAATGCTTATGGTTGTTCCCTTACGTCATCGTATTTTTGGCCACGGAATGAGGGAAGTTGGCTGTAGTTGGTGGGGTGGTGGTGGGGGGTTAAGTAGGGTTGGATTTTTGTATTAAAGCGGGATCTCTATTCTTTCACTTGCAACTATTTTCACAGGCGCTGGTGAGAGTGTGGTGAGAGTGCGTGCGTGCGTACATATGTTGGTGACAGACAGACAAGACTTACTCTATGTGTGTGCGTGTTTTTTTGTATGTGTTAAGCGCAGTGTGCGTGTGTGTGTGTGTGTTATGTGTGTGTGTATGTGTGTATGTGTGTGTGCGAGGTGTGTGTGCGGTGTGTGTGTGTGTGTGTGTGTAATAGTGTGTACATGCACGCGCCCACGCTGTGCTCAACTTCCATGCTTACGTGCAACGTAATATACAATTTAAATCAAGCAAACATTATTACTTAATTATCATTTTGTGCATTCATGAATTATGTACAGTTATTTATTGTAGACACATACATCATATAACACAGGTATCTATATCATATAATATGCAATGTGTTCGAGAATATTAATGACATGGAATAAGTGTGTACCAGCATGTAATTCATATAACACCACGTCGTCAGAATCCCACGTTAACAGACGATGCAGTGGGATACTGTGAATTAGAGAGAGATTTGTGTCTGTCTGTCTGTCTACCTATCTATCTCTATACATCTATCTATCTATCTGTCTATCTACCTGTCTGTCTGTTGTCTATCTACCTACCTATCTATCTATCTCTAATCATCTATCTGTCTATCTACCTGTCTGTCTGTCTACCTACCTATCTATCTATCTCTATACATCTATCTATCTATCTGCCTGTCTATCTATTACCTGTCTGTCTATCTACCTACCTATCTATACTCTAATCCATCTCTCTCTCCTCTCTCTCTCTCTCTTATATATATATATATATATTATATTATATTATCTGTCTGTCTGTCTGTCTGTATCTGTCTGTCTCTTTCTCTCTCTCTCCGTTTCTCTGTTTCTATCTTTGTCCAATGTTGCCCAGTATTGTCTATGGTCTACTTGATACGGTTAGATATCGTTAGATCATAACATATGTCAATGGGCGTGTTGATTTGATCTGGCTTTGCGATACACTTTGAGAGTCTGGCTTTATGAGAGGGGGTCGTGTTTTTGTTACTGTAGTGATATGTGTGACTCAAAAAGAGGCTTGGACCTGGATATTGATGAACTATTCTCTCTCTCTCTTCTCTTCTCTCTCTCTCTCTTCTCTCTCTACTCTCTCTCTCTCTCTCTCTCTCCTCTCTTCTTCTCTCTCTTGGTTTTTCTTATTTAACTTTCTATATATCTATATTCCTTAATCATGGCATGGGCCGGATGAAAAAAAAGTAATTAATACTTACTCTGCAACCCTTAAAAATAAAGATTGTTCATAATCTCTCTCTCTCTCTCTCTCTCTCCTCTTCTCTCTCTCTCTCTCTCTCTCTCTCTCTCTCTCTCTCGTATGAGCGATGTTGTAAAAATCTTCAATTAATGGCAGAACTAGTCGCGCAAAGAAAAGTAACACAGCAACACTGACCTATTCCGCAAGAATGTGCTGTAATTGTGCCACACAGACCTTATACCGATATCCTTGTAGGGTTCAGAAGTTGGGATGTAACAGCAGTACTCCTTATAAAAAGTTAGACCTGTTAGCATCCAAGCTGTTTCTACAAATGTCATGAAGACCATCAAAATAACGCAGTGTGTGGAAAATTTGGACGACGACACCACCCACCTGAATATAAAACTCTGCCTGCAGTAAGCTGTATACGATGATGATTTTAAGCTTTTATACCAGTAAATATATCAAAATAGACCTACAAGATAACACTAAAATTGTACAATTTAAGGAAATGTTTACTAGTTGACACGCAGCATTGAGATTTGCTATAAGTTTGTATTTTTTTCTGTGGATTTTTGGCCACGAAGGCAAAAAAAAAAATGTTAACAAGAATTGAAAATTTGACTAAAAAGACATGTCCCCCCAAAAAATTTTTATATATATATAATATATTTATATTTATAAATATATATATATTACTTCCCAATTTTGAAAGTATGGATTGTAGTAATATGTACAGCGAAAAGAAGAGCTATGCTGACAAGCGAGAGTGCTTTAAAGAAAGAAGCGTCAACATCTATAGAACAGCACTGGTACATTTCTAAAGTAAAAGAAAAAAACAAAAACAAAAAATTGGAAATTAACTGTCAGGTGTCGACATATCGCTTAATGGTAATAAAGATAACAAACCGCTTGATATGTGTGTGGGAGGGGGCGAGAGAGATTTTATTAGGTTTCTTTTGCTGTTGTTATTTTTGCTTGTGTTTTTTTTTATTCTAGCAAGTGTATTCAGCAAAAAAATATGTCCTGCTTAATGTACAAAACCATCCAACTAACATATTTACATGCAACCGATTCCAGACCATTGGAAACACAGTTTGCTACATTATGAATTTCTCAAAATGATGAAGCTGTTTTTATTTTGGCTAGATTTATCCTTTTTTTTTTTATTCTGCAGGTGTGACGGAAACTAGTACATTCAAATTACTGCTTGTACTGGCAATCAACGATTAATATGCGGATTTAATAGATGCTCACACAATGACTTATGTGCCTGAATGTGTAGTGTGTGTCTGTAGTAGTGTGTGTGTGTCTGTGTGTGTGTGTGTGGTGCGTTGTGTGTGTGCGTGTGTAGTAGATATAGAGATATATTAGAGATATCTATAAAACATAGTACTCTCCTCTCTCTCTCCCTCTCTCCCCTCTCTCTGTGCCCCCCCCCCCCCCCCCCCCTCCTCTCTCTCTCTCTCCCTCCCGTTCTCTCTCTCCTCCCCCCCCCTCTCTCTCTCTCCCCCCACCTTCTCTCTCTCTCTCTTCCCCCTCTTTCTCTTTCTCTCCCCCTCTGTCTCTCGCCATCTCCCCTGCTCCAGCCCATCCGCCCGACTTTTCAACACATCACGCCCCTCCCCTCCCCTCCCCCCCACCTGTCCGGTATTTTTTCTCTTTCTCTTCAACCCTCTTCCCTTAGCTTTGCTTCCTATCCCTTGTTCCACCCCTCTCCTCACCGTATTCAATCTAGACTATACATTCTCACAATCTAGTTGCTTGCTTTCATAATGTCATCATAACTCACAGCCTTGCCCTCCCCCCAGTAATCCTGTCTTTGATTTTTCAGTTTCTATCTAGTTAAATATCAACTTAAAAAAAAAGAAGAAAGAAACCAACCAAAATACTATCAATCAGAAACTACAGTAACAACAAAAAATCGATTACAGAAGGAAACTTTCAAATCAGAAAAAAAAAAGTTTACAGAGGAAAACAGATGTTCTATGCATGCTTTTGTGCGATTTTTTTCTGGAATTTGCCGTAGTTTTGAGTCTTTTCCCTTATAAGGTAGCAGCCCCAATGTATGGCCTTCCCTAATCAGTAAAGCTATTAATAACATGAAAAAAAGAAAGGAAAAAAAGAAAGGAAGGAAGGAAGAAAAGAAAAAGGAAAGAAAGAAAAAGAAGTGAAAGAAAGAAAGAATTACAGACACATAGAACAAAAGAAAGAAAGAAAGAAAGAAAGAAAAAGAAAGAAAGAAAGAAAGAATAAAAAAGAAAGAATTACAGTCAGACCAACACATAGACAGAAGAAAAGAAAGAGAGAAAGAAAGAAAGAAAGAAAGAATTACAGACAGAACAAAAGAAACAAAATAAAACAAAACAAAAGAAAAAATAAAGGAAAAAAAAGAAAAGAAAAAAAAAAAAGAAAAAACTTTCCCCCCAAGCAAATTCAGGCTATAAACCAACGTTCCTTCTTCTTCTTCCCCACTCCTCCACTCCCCCCAATTTTGCCTCAGCTCTTCTTCTCCTGCATTCATCCCATATCGTACATTTCCTAGGGTCAGGTACATGGCCCTCACATCCCCCTATAACCTACATCCTTACCATACCTTACAACTTCGATTTTTCAGTTTCCCTCTCCTTCACTGCCTATATTCAGCTAGCTAGAGGAAAACACACACACAACAACAAAAAAAACCTCCATTGATCACTACTGGCTACAAACAACAAAAACTGAATGACAGAACGGAAAGAAGAAGAAGAAGAAGAAGAAGAAGAAGAAGAAGAAGAAGAAAAAATTGAAGAAGAATTAGAAGAAGAATTAGAAGTAAGAATTAGAAGAATTAGAAGAAGAAGAAGAAGAAGAAGAAGAAGAAGAAGAAGAAGAAGAAGAAGAAGAAAGCTTCAATGATTACTAGCTGTTTCTTCAGGTTTTCTTTTGGACTAAAAAAAAAAAAAAAAAAGAAAGGAATCGGATTCTTTTCCTCCTGTAAGGGTTTTTAATTTTTTTTAAATTTCAGATCTGAAAATACGCTCGGGTTTTCTCTCTCGCTCTCCCTGTCTTAACTATTTAATTTTCGGTTTGTGTTCAATCCCCGGTGTAGGGGTGGATTAGCCTAGTGGTTAGAGCTCTGTGCTCGTGATCTGACGACTCGGGTTCAAATCCTATCAAAGCACCCATTTGCGAGGGGGTTTATTTCTCCTGGAGTCAACATAAGTAGTCCAGTACCAACTCCACTTCCATTGAAAGTCCTTCACATGAGATTAGAAACCTTGATCCCGTGTAACAAACGCTCGCAAAAACACTTCCGCACACACGTTAAAACCCGTTCCGACTTTATTTCTTCATTTATTTTATTTCTATTATATCAAGGATAATGGAATAAGCACTCATATGCTCTTACATCCAGTCCCCGTGTGTATGCAGTTTTTGTAATTCATGTCATCTGTTCTGACTTTTGGATGAGTAGAGACCATTATGTACCAATAGGAACAAAACTGAGGGGGAAAAAAACATTACACACTGGTGTCGTGTTAAGACACCATTCCCGATGTTGGAATGCGGCTACCTTCATGGTAGGCGGAAAAAAAGTCGCATACGCAAAATCTCACCACTGGTAAAAAATTTAGAGCTCTAGCCGAGAAAACAAGAAAAATAAATCGATAATGTACACTCGTAGAAGCAGGATCCCCGTTTTTCCCATCCATCCATCCATAGCTTTACGCCATTTTCCCTCATGCATCTTTGATTTTGGTCATTTCTGTCTAGACTGTCTCTAATAACATGAAGAAAAAAAATCATCAATCACAAGCTGTTCTAAACCAAAAAAAAAAAAGCTGACAGCAGAATTGAACTGTCAAAGCAGAACAAACAGCAAAATGAATATAAAAGACGAACATTTTTTTTTTCTTCTTCTCTTTCTCTCTCTGGACTCGATACAGGCTCTGACTTCACTTCAATGCAAGTCTTTTGGAGAGGCTGTAAACTGACCTCCGCTGTGGTATCCACTGTAAACTGACCTTCACTGTGGAATCCTCTGTAAACTGACCTTCACTGTGGTATCCACTGTAAACTGACCTTCACTGTGGTATCCACTGTAAACTGACCTTCACTGTGGTATCCACTGTAAACTGACCTTCACTGTGGTATCCACTGTAAACTGACCTTCACTGTGGTATCCACTGTAAACTGACCTTCACTGTGAATAAGACTGTAAACTGACCTTCACTGTGAATAAGACTGTAAACTAACCTTCGCTATGAATAAGACTGTAAACTGACCTTCACTGTAGATAAGACTGTAAACTGACCTTCACTGTGAATAAGACTGTAAACTGACCTTCACTGTGAATAAGACTGTAAACTGACCTTCACTGTGAATAAGACTGTAAACTGACCTTCACTGTGAATAAGACTGTAAACTGACCTTCACTGTGAATAAGACTGTAAACTGACCTTCACTGTGAATAAGACTGTAAACTGACCTTCACTGTGGTTAAGACTCGACTGTCAATGACCTTCACTCCCTATTTTCCAGGTTCTTTATAAAATCAATCCACCATTACACATTCCGAGGGTCAGGTACCTGCTGACCCCCGCCTCAACCCCCCCCCCCCCCACACACACACACACTCCAGCCATCTCCCCATAACTCAAAGCCTTGCCATCCATCCATCCACTACACGTTCGATTGTTCAGTTCATTTCTACTTCCCCTCTCCACTGCTCATACTCATCCAAAACGGCTGAGACTATTCCTTCGGATGAGACTATAAACCGAGGCCCCGTGTGCGAACGCATGCAGAACATCTTGCACACACGTTAATTCCTGTTCCGCTGTTCGTAAGAGTAGGCCATCGTGTGCCGGTGGGAACAGATGACATTTACAAAACTGCATACACACGGGGACTGGATGTAAAAAATGCACAAGAGTGCTTATTCCATTATCCTCGATATAAAAGAATAAATCAAATCCAAAAAATTTTAAGTCCCCTCCCCCCCCCAAAAAAAAAACCGCATCGATCGCACGCTCACAACCAAAAAATAGATGACAGAACAGGACTGTCAAACCAGTGGGGGAAAATATATATATAGTACCATTTTTCTTTCTGTTTTTCTCTGAAGCGAACACACTTTCTGACTCCTTTCCCACGCAAGTCATCAGAAGGAGATTTTTAATAAAACACTAGGCAGGTCGTTTGCCGATGATTCCTCCGTGTTCTGGTGTAATCAGGTGCATACACTGTACAGGAACTAGGGTCAGGTACCTGCTCTCACGTTTCCCTATGAATCACAACGGCATTACCATCCTCGATCCACCTCCTTTCCATTTCTTTTCTCTTTTTTTTTTTAGTTTGCACCCACAGATCTGCATGGCCGGCTAGCATCTCTGTCTGTCTGTCTATCTGTCTGTCTGTCTGTCTGTCTGTCTCTCACACACACACATACACACACGTACGCACACACGCACGCACGCACACAGATATACAGACAGAGAGAGAGGGGGGGCAGGGAGGGAGTGAGGAGGAGAGAGGGAGGGAGTGAGGGAGGAAGATGGAGAGAGAGAGAGAGAGAGAGAGAGAGAGACAGAGAGACAGACAGACAGACAGACAGACAGACAGACAGACAGACAGACAGACAGACAGACAGACAGACAGAGACAGAGAGAGAGAGAGAAGACAGAAAGAGTAGGCCATTGTGTCCCAATGGAAATGGATGACAAAATTGACTAAACTGCATACACACTGGGACTGAATGCAATAACAAAAAAATTAAAGTACATGAGTGCTTATTCCATTATCCTCGAAATAAAAGAATAAACGAATGAATAAATAAATAAATTCATTGATTACCGGCTTCAAAAGATCGACTTGGCAGAATGACACTGTCACAGAAGAAAGACGACACCATGAAAAATTAGAGGAAAGACAGTTGTTGCCTTGTGCCTCTCTGTCTGCAGTTACACTGGTTCTAATCCCATCAACCTGTTAACATCAACATCAACACGTTAAATCATGTTCCGCTTTTCGTAAGAGTAGGCCATTGTGTGCCGGTGGGAACAGATGACATTGACAAAACTGCATACACACGGGGACTGGATGTAAAAAAAAAAAAAAAGCACATGAGCGCTTATTCCATTATCCTCGATATAAAAGAATAAATGATTAAATAAATAGTAGTAGTAGTAGGCACCCATCAGTCTCGGAAGACAATGGAGTTGCGCTCTAGTCTTTAGAGCGCAAAGTCTTGGTAAGTAAGTATGGAGGGCAAGCTGTTACCCATGCAGCATACCCCCCCCCCCCCCCCCCCCCCTCCACACCACTGGAATGATCCATTGGAAAATTAAATAAAATAAATACATAAAGAAATGAATAAACCTGCATACCCTTCAGATCACACTATAAGTCAACGTCCTTTTTTTCCCCTCCTTCACTGCTTATTAATTTTTTTCTTTCCATTTCTTCGTGTATTCAATCCATACTGTACATTCCAAGGACCAGGTTCCTACCTACCTACCTACCTACCTGACTCTTAGCTCCCATCTGCCCATAACTCAAACCCTTGCAACCCAACAACACCTTCGATTTTTGGTTGTTGCTTTTTTTTTATAGTTTCCACTTCTCCACTGCCAGCATTCAGAGAAAAAAGAATTTTCGATCACACGGAAACAGCAAAAAAAAAAATAAAAAAATGACAGAACATACCTGCTTAAGCTGAGAACACACATACAGACACACACACACACGCGCGCGCGCGCGCGTATGTACACACACACACACACACACACACACACACACACACACACACACAGGGAAAAGATGACAAGAATTACAAAACCTTATACTCACGGGGTACTGGATGTAAAAAAGCACATGAATGCTTATTCCATTATCCTCGATATAAAAGAATAAAATAATATAATCACACACACACACACACACACACACACACACACACACAACACGTACACACACGTACACACACACACACGTACACACACACGTACACACACATACGTACACACACGCACGTACACACACACACACACACACACACACACACACACACACACACACACACACAACACACACACACACACACACGTACACACACACACGATTCGAACAGAAACAAAATCATGTTAGTATGTATTTCCCTCTCTGCATTTAAAAGGGTTCTGACTCCCCTCTCCTCCTCCAAATCCGTCGGATGAAACTACACAAACCGAGATCCTTTTCTTCACCCCCCCCCCCCCCCCAATAAATTTCTTTATCATTATATTCCACCCACATTGTACATAGCTAGAGTCACTCACGTACCTGCTCTCACATCCCCACCCCCTTCCTCCCTAACTCAAAGGTATGGTCACCTCATACATCTTTGATATATTTGTTTGGGTTTATTTTTATATAGTTTCTGGCGGCCCCCTCCTCCCCCTCTAATGCCCACATCCAATGTTTGGAAAAGGAATCATCGATCATCGGCCACAACATCAATCAAAACCAGAACAAAACTGTCCCGAGTAGAAAACAGAGAAAGCATACGAGACTAGAGAGAGGAGAAATGGTTCCTTATCTCTCTCTCTCTCCTCTCTCTCTCTCTCTCTCTCCTCTCTCTCCTCTCTCTCTCTCTCTCTCTCTCCTCTGTCTGTCTGTCTGTCTGTCTGTCTGTCTGTCTGTCTGTCTGCCTCTGAAAATGATATTGAATCCAATTCCATTCCCCTTGCAAGTCTTTTAGATATTACGATGATAACAACAAGAATAATGATAATAACAATGATAATAATAATAATGGTAATAATAGTAATAATAATAACACAACAATAACGAAGATATATGGAACTGTTCTCGCGCTGTATCTTGTGAAAAATCAAAGCGTTCGCATTCAAATCGGTCATACACATGCAACTATTTACAAAAAGTAATAGTATATTTAAATTCTCTCTCTCTCTCTCTCTCTCTCTCTCTCTCTCTCTCTCTCTCTCTCTCTCTCTCTCACCACACACACACACACACACACACACACACACACACACACACCACACACACCACGCACGCACACACACACACACACACACACACTCACAACACAACACACACACAGCCTAGAAAGCGAAAAGTCCTGGTCGAGAGAGTGCTGTGGCTTGAACCCCGTTTGGACCCGAAACTTTTCCCTTATCCATTAGACCATAACTGTTGGTCTGGGTGCTAGTCTTCCGGATGAGATAATATACCGTAGTTCCGTGTGTTACACATCATTATTTAGCGCACGTAAAAAAAAAACAACCCACAAACCCACAGCATCAAGAGCGTTGTCCTGGGCAAATTTCTGAAAAAAAAGAGCCACTTTGAAGGGAAACAAATACAGTTGCAGACCCTAAAGAGGACAGGTACCCATTTACAGCGGTGAACTGAGGGGACGTACTGTAGCCAAGCTAACGCGAGCAAACGGTCACCCATCCAAAGTGGTAACCACGCTCGATGCTGCTTAAATTAAACTTGACTAGGGGAAAGCGAGTGCTCTGGATGACCACTGAGCTACACCCCCCCTCCCCTCCTACTGCAAACGGGGAACAGAAGCCTCATCCATCACCAGTCACAGCTAACAACTGAGGACTAAGCGGAATTGTCACAGCGGAGAAATAGAGAAGCATAACAGAGTACAGGAGGAGAGAAAGATGTTCTTTAGGTTTCTTTTTTTGCTGGAGCTAACACTGGCTCGTACATTTCTATATTTCCTTTTACGATTCCTACGCAAAGGTTTGAAAGTCCAATCAAATCCAATCATAAGGTTTGAAAGTCCAATCAATTCAAATCATGTTGTTTATAGCCCTGCCGACCCCAGTTTTTTTTAAGTAAGGTCGGTCGGTCGTCTTCGCTCTCTCTTTCTCTCCATCTTTCTGTTTTCAATCCATGTTTTTATATTCCTAGAGTCAGGGCTGCCCTCACATCCCCCTCCCCCCCCCCCCCTCCACCAATATCCCGAATACCTCCAACTCTAATCTACCTTTCATGTTTGTTTTTAATTTTCATCTCTCTAACCGCCCACTTGTGATAAAAGAAGAAAAAAAATCAGCCGTCATGAACCCGCATCCTATGATTTAATTGGTAAATTTCAATGGAGCTGTCAAAGTAACAAAATACAAAGCAGGGAGGACATTTTCCACACATTCTCTGTTAGAAGCTAATTATTTTACTAACAACTCTAATCCAATGCAAGTCTTTTTAAGAGAAACTAGAAGGTGAAGTTTGTGTGTGCTGCGTGTTAGTGTGTGAATGGTGCGTGTGTTTGGGGGGGGGTAT
>JASPKP010007589.1:0-12606 GCA_030674155.1 Stramonita haemastoma
GTGCACTCACCCCCTCCCCCTTTTTTTTTGGGTTTTTTCCTTCGGGTTGTTGTTCAACCCACGACACCTGTGTGCATGCTGGGGGTTTTTTTTGTTGTTTGTTTTTTGTTTAATAGTTTTGTCATCCCTCTCCCGGCCACGATGGCCTGCCTTCGAAAGGGGGAAACGGGGTTTTAAAACGTGTGGTAGATTTTCCCGGTGCGTTCGCACACGGGGGCCTCTTTTATGTTCCACCCGAATGACTTTGACTTTCCCGAGAAAATTCAATTCAAATTTGAATTAAAAAAATTTTTATCTCTAAAAAAAAAGAAAATTCCGGTTGGGTTTACAAGCCCTTAATTATAAAAACAAAAACCCCACTTGAAAACAATACACATAGCACAACCACTCTCTAAACATCAGCATGAACAATAGATAAAGGCACCCAAAATTCAGCAACCCCTAGATAATTGCTGTTGATTGGGCGTTCCCCAGATTATCAACCGGAATCACCCGAAAGCATTGTTTCATTTATTCCTCTTGAAAACTCTGGAGATTGAATATTGTACAAGGATGAGACGTTTGTGTGTGACTGTGTTTTCTAGTGCCTAAGCTTTTCAAGAGCCAAAATGCACCCTAGTGGGGGGGGCTGATAAGCTTTTTCTGCTGGTATTATATCCCTAATTTTTTTTAAATTTTGTGCAAAAAGTTTCCTCTTTTCTATCATCTTTTTGTTTTTTTTGCCCCTCTCTTTTCTCTGTTCTGTCTCTCTCACACATACACACACAATACAAAAACCCACACACACACACACCACATACCCCCCCCCCCCCCCACACACACACACACCACAACACACCAGAGGACAAGGGCCAATCTGACAAGGCCACACTGAATCAGCTGTGAAGACAAACCCAATGTTTATTCGTCCCCCATGCCAGCATAACTGGACTGTCAGCAGCTGTTGTGTGGACTCTGTCTCCTTTTGACTTGCCCCGGGTTTACCTGCACCTCCTTGTGAAAGGAGGAGGGGGGTTTTGCGTGGTCAGAACATTGCTTTGGGGCAATTTGACGCCCAGGTTCGATTTCCCCGGTCGAGGGGGATTTTTTTTTTTCCGGAGTTAACATCAGGTGACTTCATCACTTTTCCCCCAAAAAAAGTCCTTCGGTTGAGACGAAAACCCGAGGCCCTGACAGGTGCGAAAGTACCGAAATCTTGGTTAGTTACTGTGTTCCGCTTTTCGTAAGAGTAGGCCATGGTGTCCCGGTGGGAAAGAGATGAATTTCAAAACTGCAACACAGGGGGGACGGATGAAGAAAAGCTATGAGTGTTTATTTCCTTTTCCCTCGAAAAAATAGAATAGAATAAAAAAAAAATAAAATAAATAAAATAAGATAAAAATCTCTCTCTCTCTCTCTCTCCCCCTCTCTCTTCTTTTCTTTTCTCTCTCCCCCTTTCTCTCTCTCTCTCTCTCTCCTTTTCTCCTTCTCTTCTCTCTCTTCTCTCTCTCCTCTCTCTCTCTCTTTCTTCTCTCCTCTCTCTCTCTCCTCTCTCTTCTATCTCTCTCTCTCTCCCTCTCTCTCTCTCTCTCTCTCTTCTCTTCTCCCCCTCTCTTTCTTCTTCTTCTCTCCCCCTCCCTCTCTCCCCCCCTCTTCTCTCTCACCCCAAAAACACACACAAAACACACACACACAACACACACACAACACTCCCCCCCCCCCCCCCCCCCCACCCACTTAAGCACACAACGAGGACAAAAAAAGCAATCTGACAAGGCCGACGCTGAACAGCTGTGAAGACAAAAAAAAAACATTTTATTCGTCGCCTTCCGCGTAAACTAAACTGTCAGCAGTGTTGGTGGTTGTTGCCTTGATGTCCGTTTACCGCACCTCCTGTAGAAAAAGGGACGGGATAGCTGGGGTCAGAAATTGCGTTGGCAATTTGACGCCCGGTTTCGATTCCCCGGTCGAGGAGATTTTTTCTCTGGAGTTAACATCATTTTGGGACCACCCACTCTTCCCCAAAAAGTCTTTCGGTTGGATGTAAAACCGAGACCGGGGACTGCGAAGAGAAAAACATCTTGCGCTTACGTTAAATGCTTTTCCCGCTTTTGTAAGAGTAGGCCAGGTGTGCCGGGGGGAAAACAGATGAATTTACAAAACTGCATACACACGGGGGATGGAGAAAAAACAAAAAAGCCCCCAAGAGTTTACCCCAAATCCTCGTTTTAAAAAAAAAAAAATTATTAAAAGTAAAAAATAAAAAATAAATAAATAAAATGGGAGCAAACTAACAAGGCCGACGTTAAATCAGCTTGGGAAAAAACCCATGTTTATTCGTCGCCATGCCAGAAAACGGGACTGTCAGCTGTTCAGAATCTGTCTGCCTTGATGTCCCTGTAATCTGCGCTCTGTTTAGAAGGTGGAAAAAAAAATTGGTAAAGGGCTAAAACAGGGGTCATTGTCAACTGTCCCTACAGCAGTGGGGGTCACAGTTCAACAATCATGGCGAAAATCCCGTTGATTTTATTTTATCTGATTTATTTTGTTTTTTTATCGAGGGTAAAGCAATAAGCAATCTGTGCTTTTTTTTTTTTCCAGTCCCCCTGTGTATGCAGTTTTTTTGTAAAAAAAAATTTTTGTCATTGTTTCCAAACCCGGGACACAATGGCCCCACTCTTACGAAAAGCGGAAGGGGTTTTAAGTTTTGGGCAAGTGTCCTGCCGCGTTCGCACAGGGGGGTTGATGCCCTGTTAAACTGCAGTCCTTTAGAAGTTGGCAAAAATATCGGTGAAGGGCCCGAATAGTGTGTTGCCCTACTTTGCTTACAGTGTGGGGGTACAATGTAAACTTTAAGCCATTGCCCGAAAACCGGTGTTGAATCAATCATTATTTGCAATACCTGTCTTTTCTGCTGGGCTGGTTAACCTGAGTTGGAGGGGCCATGTCAGATGATGTTTATTGGGTGTTGTGTCTTTGTTTTTTTGTCTTGAGAATGTGTTTGTGTGCCCCGTTGCTCCCCTACTGTCGCCCCTTGGTGGTAAAGGGCTTTGTAAGTTTATCAAATAAAACTATTTTTTTGTTAGTGCTCTGTTTTTTGTCTCTGCTGTCTTATTTTTTTTCTCTTTTCTCTGTTTTCTCTTTCTATCCCTCTCTGTCTCTGCTCTTTCTCTCTCTCTCTCTCTCTCTCCTCTCCTCCTCTCTCTTTTTCTCTTTCTCTCCTCCTCTTTTTTTAAAAAAAAAATTTACTACCCGGCCATTTCGAGTGTTTTTTTTTTATTTCTGCAAATCCAAAGTTTTTCATCTGAACCTTTTTAAAAACCTGCCCCGAAGTCGGAATGTGCGTTTTGAGGTATTGGACAGATTTCCCGCAGAGTTAAAATTTCAAGCCCAGAAAGGGGGACCCAGGCACAAAGCCTTTACCCCAAAATTTTTGCCCGACCAAGGCCGGAGACAGCCCTACTTTGATTCAGGGGATTCTTTTTGTTTTTCATTTACCCTTTTGAAAGGAGGTGTGTACGTTGTAAAAGCCAAGGCTTTTCCTAACGGAGGGGCAAATTTGACAGAACGTTCAAAACTTTAACGATAACATTATTATACTAAACGGCTTATTCACCCCCGTAAGGGACAGAGTTTAAAGGGTTTGGAAATTGACGATTAGTGTGAGTGCATCTGTTTGAGACGCAAAAAATTAAGGGTATTGAAACGTCTAGAGTCTTCCTGAAGGGAAATGCGGCTCCTTCATGGTGAGCAAAAAAAGCCTGTATACACAACATACTGTCAATAGTGATCCTTTTTATTATTCCTTTTATATCGAGGATAACAGAATAAGCAATCATGTGCTTTTTTTCACCCGGTCCCCGTGTGTATGCAGTTTTGTAAATCTTGTCATCTGTTCCCACGGCACACGATGGCCTACTCTTACGAAAAGCGGAACAAAATTTAACGTGTGCCAAGAGATCCTCGGATCTCTAGCTGAGGAACGAGAAAAACAGACAAAAAAAAAAAACACGGCCCTAATATACGCAAAATATTGCCAAACGAAAAAACCTCCTGCTATAACTGAGGAGCGAAAACACCAGAAAAATAATGTCCCAGCGTGTCAGTTCTTACACTTCCATTCCCCAGTAACCCTTTTTTGAACAAAGAACCATAACCTGGGGCCCTTTTCTCGAACACACAGCAGAACATCTAGAGAACACCGTGGTTTAATCAGTTCATTGTTTGTAGTTAACACATAGTAGGCACCCCTCAGTCTCAGTAGTTATATAGGTAAGCGCCCTAGGTTTCTAGAACGTAAACCCTGGGTAAGTTTAAAACGGAGGATAAGCTGTTCCCATTTCAGCAGAACCCCCCTCCCTCTCTCACTGTCGCTGGAAAGGTTCCCATCGGAAAGGCAATCACTAATACATATGGTTCTAAAGGGCCCCTAAAGGAGCCACCAAACGTTGCCATATACAGCCCGAGCCGCCCTGGGGACTCCAATTCCCCGAATTTTCCTCAGGGATGGTGTCTAAACACGACACTGTGTGCATGCTGGTTTTTTTTTTATTTTGTTGTCATCCGTTCCTACGGGGACAAATTGGGCCTTCTCTTTCTGAAGGCGGAACTGGTTTTTTTTAACGTGTGAGCAAGATGTCTGTGTGCGTTCGCACACCGGGTTTTGGTTTATAGTTCACCGGGAAAGACTGTAGAACAGCTATGGTCAATGGTTTTGTATGTATAATTAATCTAGATAGTCACCTGTGCATAAATAAAAATAGCCCCTCCTCCCCACCCTCTAAACCTAGTTCATCATGCCCCCTCAACACTGCCTGAATCTGCCCCTAAAACAAACCCATGTCTCCTCACATTGTCAACGGAGACGTCAACTAGACAACAAAACCATTATATGTCCTTTCACATGACCATATCTGCAAGAACATTATATTTCTAAAAGCAAGCCATGGGATCTTTGATGACGGGGTCTTGCTGTACTGTTTTTATTTGTCTTGTGAGGACTTTCCTTTTTCCCCGTTTGGTACCCACAAGTTTATCCCCCATCCATTAGATGATAAGTAGTGTCTGGGTACAAGCCTTTCGGATGAGACTATAAACCGAAGGTCCGTGTGTAACACAGTATTGTTTAGCGCACTGTCAAAGAACTCACTGGCAACAAGATGATTGACCTGTAAAAATTCTGTTAGAAAAAAAAAGCCACTCTGAAAGTGAAATAAATACAAAACACGACAGCAAAAAATGGGGAGTAGGTGCTGGCACTTGTATTCGATGGCGTTCTTTCTCCCCGGGAGAGCAGCCGCGAATTTTCACGCAGAACATAAGAAAATCGTCTTTGACATGAGTCGTATAAAAAGAATAAAAAACAATATAGAGAAAATAGAAAATAAATAAATAAATAGATAGAAAAAAATAAAATGAATTAAATAATAAATAAAATAGTTGGCTAGACACCCAACCGAAGGTGTTATTTTTTGCTAAGGTAGTCATAAAACCCTTTGGTTGAATTGCTATTGTCTGTTACTGTTGTTGTTTGTTTTATTGGTTGTTGCTTTTTTTATGTTTCGGAGGAAACTTTCTTTTGAGTTTGCGCTCTCATCTTTATGTGTGATGTTCTTGTGCTGGTGCTGTATGCACCTACCACTTGCAAACACCCTCCATCTCAACCAATCACCCACATTCCTCGTTCCAGCTTTCTCAGAGCCAGAAGCGACAACGGCGATCCATTAATGTCATACCTCTGTAAGCCACCACTGGAGGAGCCCCTGCACTGCTGCTAGGGAACAACTTGTGGTGTTTCATTGAGCTTGTTCTGAGCTAACATACGCAAGGACCCCATCTACAAAGACCCCTACTAACGACAGTATGACTCAGTCGGCTGCCGCGGAGACCAACTGAGTGAGTCACCCACCAAGGTGGCAACCACCACACACGTCCCCCCAGCCAATCTCCTCCCGTGTAACTTTTGGTAAATAGAAGAAACCGTGTGAATGTACACCAAAACATCATGGGGCACACATTTAAAAAATGTTCGCTCTGTGGAAGAGAGTTATTTTGTGCCGGTCGAACGGATGACAAAAATTACTAAACTGCATAACACATTGAGACGTGATGTAAAAAAAAGTGCATTAGTGCCTATTACATTATCGTTGAAATAAAACAAATAAATGTAAAAAAAACAACAACCTCCAACTATGAAGGCTTTTGATCCAAAACTCTACCACACTACACAAAAACGGGTGGAAACTAAAAGTGAGTTAGCAATGAGCCCAGAGCAAACTGGCCACCTAATCAGAATCAACTTTCTTTTATTCCAAAATGTATTATGATAGATGTATAATGGTACTATGCTAAGGAATGTCAAGTGCTTTGTTGAGACTTCTGACAGGGTTGTACATCTATGCCCTATTATGATAAATCCTGACCTCATCCGCCTTAGAGATACAGACACCTGTGCAGTGTTTTGTAGGGTAATATGAGGATAATCTCAAATTCGTATCTGTAACGATGATTGAAAGCTGGATTTTGTGGTTCCAATCTTCTCAATTGGCCCACTGCACACTCACTCTATGTAGATGATTCGCGTTCAAAAGAAAAATGGCTAATGACTATTATGGGATTCGAACCCGCGACCTTCCATTCGGTAACCAACACGCTATTAACTGCACCTTGGTATCTGACAAACTGTATGAAATTAATCTGGCAGTAAATAAACATTGCGGTTTTATGGAAAATTAGTTTTTTGAATTACACCATGATAAAGTGGTCATTATGTAATGGTGATTTTTTTTCTGATTTGTATACACACTAGCATCTTTTATTTTGTAAGCTAGAGTCATTCTCTTTTCCCGTTAAGTACGTACCATTGTTACAGTTAGGTTTGTGAACCAAAACAGCTATGATTGGTTACTTATTGCATAGGAATGGATGACAAAATGCAATTACACTGTGCACATACGGGGACTGAATATAAAAAGCACACAAGTGATGATACCGTTATCCTCGCATAAAAGAATAAAACGAAAATCAAATGAAGAAAGGCAATTTCATAACAACAGCAACATTTCTTTCATGTGAGGATTTAAAAAAAAACAACTTTGCGAAAATATTTGTCAAAACGCTAAAAAAAAAAAACTATGACTTTAGTTTGCAATGTATACCAACGAAGAATTATCCAGCTGTTAAATACTTCTCTGAAAATACTTAGTACAAACATTGGAAAAAAATATATCAATGCTGTCAAACTATGATTGTGAAATCAATGATACGTAACAAGCTAATTCAAAATGGTAAAAATAATTTATTATTTTGATGCAAAGAAAGGTTGTTTTCTATAAAAGTAGGACATTCCATCCTACTGTTTGCTAAATGTCCTTGACGCCCACGTGACAGATGACTGTGTAGCAATGACAAACAGGAAGACATCGTTTGGTGGGTAGTTACAGCTCCTTGTTAAAGTGCCAGCAGCTTTTAGTATGGACCAGTCTACAGTTGAGTGTTTATAGTGTGCTTTTTCAATGCAGCGTTGAGCGTGGTTTACACGTAGCAGGGTGACCAGTTGCGTGCCCTGGCTTCAGTACAGTGCCCCAGTTCACCCAACTGTATACAGGTACCTGCCCTCTTCAGGCTCAGGGAAGGTAAAGCAGCGAGGAGAGATGGGCGCCGCCCTCAATATGCTGGCCTCTGTAAGTAGAAGCTGATGTCTCTGACATCTCACTCCCCAACAAACCACAAAGGGTGTAGGAACACCTTTACACTTTCATTGTTTTGTACACAGTATTAGCAATGTTCAATGTAAGTGAAAATACCATAGCCGTCTTTATAATGCTTAGAATTTGTCCTTTCAGTAAATCACATCAGAACTCGTATTATTAAGCACCGCAAAAACAACCCCACAAAAATGTTTTTTTTTTTTTTTTGAAAATTCAAATGAAACCACAAATTAACTGATATAGTTATACAATATTCTGTCAGTCTATCCACCGAGCCATACCTAGATTCTTGATGTTGGGGGGACTAGATAGCCTGGTCGTCAGAACATTGCGCAAGCAGTTTAACGCCCCAGGTTCGATTCCCGTTCAAGGAGATTCTTCTCCTTGGGTGAAGTGGCGACTCCACTCTCCCCAAAAGACATTCGGATGAGACTATAAACCGAGGCCACGTGTGTAAAACACACGCAGAACATATTGCGCACACGTTAAATCTGTTCCACTTTTAGTAAGTGTAGGTCATTGTGTGCCGGTGGGAACAGATGCCAATATTAATTAACACAACTGCATACACACGGGGACTGGATGAAATAAAGCACTTGAGTGCTTATACCAATATCCTCGATACAAAAAAATAAATAAAATAAAATAGAATAAAATAAAATAAAATAAAATAAAATAAAATAAAATATTACGTTGTATCCCCAGGGTCGGAAGCTGATTGGGAGCCTATCAATAGCAATGTCAATAATTATCAGGCCTTGTACTTCTGCTGAGTCACTGTGGAGGTGTTCACTGGTTCCTGTTCTGATCTATCATTATGTAGAACCCAACCTACTACTAGGCCCCATACAGTATCAGGTCAGTCACAAAGCCAGACTGAGCTTAGACCTTCTCCCGAGGAGGTGGCGACCACCACAACGTCCTTCGAATAAACCTTCTCCCGCGAACTTCCAGCCCCGTGGGCTTTGGCATAAACTCACCACAGGTGCAGAAGTGTATGGGGGAGAGGGTGAACTAAAACTGAAGTCACCGTAAGACCAGAGCAACCTAAGCTGTAGAATCAGCGATAGTTTTCTTCGATGGCATGATGATCGATGTTGATGAGGATGATAATTATAATGAATATGGATGCGCTTTAAAAAACAACTGCTTGACAGGTTCTACTCTTTGGTTAATTCAATAATATAATTATACTGGCGTCAACCAGCCCAAGTAATACAGACTCGTTGCTCGTGTAGGTTAAATAACACTTTCAAAATCGTATCCTAGAAATAATGGATAAAACTGGACTGTGTGGTCCAAAGGCCAACCAACATTATTATACACCCCCCTCTATTCCCTGTCACTATTTTCCACCCCCATCCTCTTGCCTCCCAGTCTTCCTAATTGAGCTTTCAGCACTGTTTACTCCGGGTAGGAGCCATCGAGAGTCAACTATAAGATCAGTACCCTCTGTTAAAAATGTCTCACACAAAACAGCACCCTCTTACCTCTGTGAGGATGGATACCCTAGTGGTCAGAACATTGCGCTCGCAATTTCATGACCGAGTTCGATTCCCATTCGAAGAGATTTTTCTCACTGGAGTTACCATCAGTGCTGACTCCACTCTCGCCAAAAGTCCTTCGGATGAGACTATAAACCAAGGCCCCGTGTGTTGAACACACGCAGAACATCTTACAAAACACGTTAAATCCTGTTCCGCTTTTCGTAAAAGTAGGCCATCGTGTGCCGGTGGGAACAGATGGCATGTACAAAACTGCATACACACAGGGACTGGATGTAAAAAAAAAAAAGCATATGAATGCTTATTCCATTATTCTCGATATAAAAGAATGAATAAATAGGTAAATAAACAAACCTCAAGTTTTAAGTGACAAAAGCAACTTTGTTTTTGGAAAAAAAAAACCCACTGGTAGTCAGTGCAAATTTTAACCCTGATGTTAAAAGTCGGTTTAAAATCGTGGCATTTTATATATTATCCTATGCAGCTAATCAAGGCCAAAAGCGAATTTGTTAGTTATTAATGTATGCTAGGTACCAAGACTAAAAGTATGGTAATGCTTTAAAATGATAATTTATGCTCAGACTGTGTTCAGCCATGATAAGCATAGACACTTTTACACACCAGTTTTGGAAAGAGGGGACGGGATAGCTAGGCTAAGTGGTCAGAGCGCTCGCTTCACCCAAGTCAAATCAAGCAGCGTCGAGCGTGGTCACCAGTTGGATGGGTGACCGTTTGCATGCCTTGGCTTCAGTACAGTCCCCCCCCCCCAGTTCACCCAGCTGTAAATGGGTACCTGCCCCATTTTAGGGTCAGGGAAGGTAAAGCAGCGAGGGAGAGGAGATGGGCGCCGCCCTCAACATGCTGGCCCCTTAGAGAAGCTGAGGTCTCTGATGCCTCGCTCCTCTACGACCGACATGGTTATGGGACACCTTTTACCTTTACCCTTGTGATAGGAAAGAGAATACAAAGTCAACTGGAAACGGAGTATGGCTGCGCATAATTATGACTGTAAAACCTAAAAGAACTATCCATTCAGACATTGCATCCAGTGTGCCTTGATGGTCCTGATGGGCTCTGAAGGGACAGGAAAGCCTAGTGGTCAGAACATTGCGCTCGCAATTTAAACGACCCGGGTTTCGATTCCCGTTCCAGGGATTTTTTTCCCCTGGAGTTAACATCAGTGCTGACTCCACTACACCCCCCCCCCTCCCCCCCGAAAAAAAAAAAATTCGGATGAGACTATAATACCGAGACCCCGTGTGCGAACGCACGCAGAACATCTTGCGCACGCGTAAGAGTAAGAGTAGGCCATCGTGTGCCGGTGGGAACAGATGACAAGATTTACAAATAACTGCAAACACACGGGGACTGGATGCAAACAAAAAAAGCATACGAGTGCGAGTTCCATCATCCTCGATATAAAAGAATAAATAGATTAATGAATAAATAGAATAATAAATAGATAAATAAATACAGTGTGATAAGTTTGACAGGGTGTATGGTCTGATGGAGGTTTAAGGGTAGACATGGTCCAAAAGTGCTCCAAATCATGTTTTTTTTAGAATAAAAAAATTGCTGATACATTATGAAGGTCTCCCAGTGTGAATTTAAACAATTCAGGTTGTAAAAAAAAAATAGTTTGTAGAAACATGTTATTCATACTTGTTATAGATAAAGAGGTTTAGGCATTCGAAACATTTAGTTTGGGTGACCATATCGGTTTGTTTCCATGACAACAGTGCAGAAAACTGAAGAATTCTTTGATTTTTTCTGTTTTACAAGAGATGCCCTTTCAAAATACGGCATAACTTTTAACATGGGCGTGTAAACAAGATTTCATCAGTTTCGACCCCTATGTCCCACCTTAACATTGGCTGGCAAGCTAAGGAACACCAAAAACAAACGTCAGCAACGCTGTGCGGGAGGAGTAATAAACTATTTTGAATTGGTTTTTTAGGATCAACAAGATCCTCCAAGTTGATAAATGAATACTTTGTATTGATGAAGATGTATAATACTTTATAAGAGACTATAACTTGCAATGCAAGGTACCACAGAAAAAATCCCCGAAGTCGGAAGTGGGTACCTGCTTGATGGGATTAAAACAGTCACATACGAAAAAAAATCACCCTGGGTTAACCTTGGTGCTCTAGTATAGTCGACGAACACAAAAAAAAAAGATAAATGATGATCAACAAAAATTTCCTCGTGCTAGGAAATCCTCGTTTCTATCCCTCTCTTTGTTACTAGCTTGTTTATTCCCATCCTGTCACTTCATTTTGGTCTATTGTAAGCCTTTTTTGTGATCCGTTCTCCTGCCTTTTTTTTCTTCAAGAAATACTTTAAAAAAAACAATTCTCTCCCACGCTTAAGTCGGATGCACTGGCTCTGATTTTTCAGGCGCCTAACGGCAGCACAACGCATTATTTTACACTCACATGACTGACAAGAATAGCTGCTGTCTGAACATTTGAGGAATACAAATCAATTTTTTTAAAAAGACAAGCACTGCTTCTATTTTTATATCACCAATAACAAATCAGGTGACTGTTTTTTGGTTGTTGTTTTTTTAAAGGAATCCCTACATTATGTAATCGATTAGTTCTAGTAATATTCAGAGCTAGGTTTTTGCTGCAAGGATACTTGTGTGTTAACGAACCCTGCATTATTTAATCGATAAGTTCTGGTTAGCATTCAGGGCTAAGTTTTTATTTCCTGCGGTTGAGACTTGTGTGTGTATATACGAAATCTTGCAATCTTCATGGAGCATTTGCCAGGACGATGCTTTTCTGTTTACAAGCAGACATAGATAACGTGCAGTCTCTTGTCTGAACTTCTTCCCACTCGAGGACATAGATGTAGAAGTTGACGGAACTATTGCTCATCCACGCTAACAACGCTACAGATTCCATCAGAGCCAGCTTGGCTTTTGTCTCCTCCTCTTTTTACCCAGCCTCGGTAAAAACCGACTTCCTCATGTAGAAATCAGAAATACAGATCGGTATTGTTAACACCAGAAAAGCCACTGATGTCAGAATCAGTGTGATTGTTATGGAAGACACTGCGGCTGATCGTGGTGATGATGCTTGTTCTGCGTTTGTTCTTGATAGTATACTTTGGGACATCTTCGCTGATTTTATCACGCTTTGATGAGGATGATGTTGGTGATGATTAAGAACAGGAAAGGGAGGATGGAGGAAGAAATAAGGATGATCAAAAAGAAAATGTCGGCCATGATTTCGTCCATGTTTTTGACATGTCGTACTAGTCTCAGACACGTTTTGAACTCGATAGTTGAAGAAGATCTGCACACAGGTAACCACAAGCAATGATAGTCAGAGCGACAGTGACGATTTTCGCTCTTTTGACAGTACACAAACACCCCTACACGGTGAGGTACAATCACTGACATC
>JASPKP010007590.1:0-12606 GCA_030674155.1 Stramonita haemastoma
TCTGTGTCAGTCTTTGTTTTGCATGGCATCATTCTTAGACTTATATTCTTCTTTCTTGTTTCAAATGCTTAGCGCTCATCTAGATCTTTCGTTCAGTTTAGTTTTTAGTTTTCAACCTTCCCCTCTCAAAGAAAACGCCAAATTCATAGCCCATAGCCCCTCCGTTTTTTTCGTACGACCCCCCAGCCACGGTCCCCGGTTTGGGAACAGATAAAAATTTACAAAACTGCATACCCCATAGGGACTAGTTTAAAAAAAAGGCACAGGGGGCTTAAATTTCGTTTAATTCTCGATATAAAAGATTAAAAATAAAGAATAAATAAATTTTAGGCCCCATTTACTCTTTGGAATGGAAGGGTTACTTCAACCCAAAGAAGACCCCCGAAGCATATTTCTTTCAATTAAAGTTTTCGTTCCGTGCAAAGCTAAGGAGGCTGGCGCCAACTTTTTTTTTTTAGACAAAACTCAAATCGGGGGGTCAAACAGGGAAAAAAAAAAACCCCACAAAAACGGACGAAAAGCCCCGGGCTGCTTCGAAAATTTTCGGGTTTCCCTGTTTAACAATGGGAAAAAATACCGAAAAATTCCCGGGGTTAAACCGCGAACCCTGTGAAAGTGTATCTTTTTTCCCTTCCCAAATTTTTTTGGGGGGGGGTTGGGTTGGGGCTTTTCCCCACCAAAAATATTGGGATGTTCAACAAAAAAAAAAACCCTAATGGTTCTCCCCCTTTGATTTTTTATCACCTAAATTAAATAATTTTTTTGGGGGTTTTTTTTAAGGAGCTATGTTTTTCCCCCATGTTTGGGCCGGGGTTTTTCCGGGGGTTTGTTGTTTTTAAATACTGATTTTTTGTTTTGAAAGTTTTTTTTGTTTTTTTTGTAAACTTTTTAAATTTAAGGGTTCATTTTAAAAACCAAAAGCCCTTGTTTTTTTGCATTTTTTTTGTGACTTTTTAAAAATAAAGCTGCATGTTTTAAATTGATAAAATTACTTTTTAAAAAGTTTTTAAAAAAAGTTGGGGGGTTTAACTATAAAAAAAAAAAAAAAGTTTTAAAAAAGTGTTACTTTTAAATTTTCCCTAAAAAACTTTTTACATTAAAGAGAAAAGTCTCAATAGAAATTTAAAGAAATAAAAATCCCCCCCGTTGTGAAAAATTTTCCTTTTTTAAACAGACTCATGAATTCTTTCCCCCCCATATAATAATTTTTAAAATAAATTCGAGCTTTTCCCGAAATTCTAAAAATTTTGGGGTTTTCCCCCTTTTCTGTAAAACCCGTCATTGAGGGTTTTTTCATCCAAATTGGTATGCTGTAAAAATGAAAATCTTTACTGTAAGGAAAAAACTGCAATAAGAAAGCTTAAAAAAAGTTGAAAATTCCAGTTTGAATGACTCTTAAAAGAAGAAATTTTTTCATCAACAAAAGTCCAACTTTAAGGAAAAACCCTCAGCTTTTTTGCGGGAAGAGGACACAAATCGCGACAAAAAAAGCCGGAAAAATATCAACATGTCTTTTATTATACTTTTTAATTTAAATTTAAAAATTTCTCTTCCCCTATAAATATTTTAAAATCTTGTATTTTGAAAATGGTCAGCAAAATAAAAGGGTAAAAATAGTAAGAGACAAAAGGCATGCTGCTTTTTTTTAAAAAAAAAACAATTTTCTCCCAAATCTGAAATTAAGGCCAGCATTATTTTTTTATTATTTTTGAAAAATTTTAAAAAAACTTCAGCTGAAAAATATTTTTAAAGTTTAAAGTTACCAAAGAGCAAAAAGTTTTTAATTTTGGGGGGGACGGAAAAAAATTTTTTGTGGTGAGTCAGTATTTAAAGGAACTTTTAATGGGAGGGCCCTTTTTTTAAGGGAAAAAATATTTCTAGGGGAAAAAATTTAAAAAAAATAGAATTGCTAAATCAAATTTTACCCTAAAGAATATATTTCATTATTTTGGGTTTACAAATTTGTAAAATGAACAAAAACAAAAATAACCCAAAGTGGGTCTGTTAAACCCAACCCAATCAGGGAAAAAAAAAGTAAAATAGTATGAAAAACAAAGCCCCAAAATTCAAACCTTTTTCTGAGGTTTTTTCAAGAACAGGTTTTATTTTGGAAAAGCACATTTTTTATAAAATTTTTTAATCAGTTATCATTATTCCCCTGTTTTTTTTTATCAAATTTATTAAATTTTTGGGAAAAAGATTTGTTTGGTTTCTTTTTTCATTTACTCTCTGGTTTAGTTTTTTAAAAAAACCCCGATAACTTTGTACTGTTGTAACCAAAAAACTTCTTTTTTTTTTTTTTAAATTTTGGTAACGTCCCTTTTTTTTCTCTTTCCCGGATTGTTTTTAGATTGACCCCGGTTGTATAAGAAAAACAAACAAAATGTTTTTTTGTTTGTTGGGGCAGGACTTGATCCCATGGGGCCCCCCGTGGGGAAACCAGCTGGGCCCCCCCAGCCTCTGTTTACTGCTTTTCCCAAGGGGGGAAGTGAGAGTGAAGCTGAAACCGCTTCACCAGGTTCCATTTTTGGGGGATCTTCAAGGCCTATAACAACAAAAAGGTAAAATTTTACAAGAAAACCTTTTCCCCCAAAAAAGATTTATCATACATTTTTCCCAGAGTCCCGTTTTATTTTTTTAACAAATTTGAAAACTAACATTGGCACAAGACTGCAAATTTTTTTCCCCAAAGCGTTTCACCTGTTTTTTTTCTCCTGCTTGAAGCAGTTTTGCAGCATGCAAATCCCCGCTTGTGGGGAGCAAAATTTTGGGGAGTTTTTTCCAATTCTTTTATCAAAAGGGTTTTTTGGAATTTTTTTAAAATTTTTTTATATAAAATTTTTTAAGGAAATGATTCGAGAAGGGCGGGGCGCGAGCCTTTTTCTGCTGTGGGCTCCGAAGTAAAAGCCGTTTGGGATGTGAGTCATCCAGAAACAGAAAAAAATTCCCTTTAGGAAAGGTTTTTCTTTGTTTTTGCATCTCCATTTACAGTAAAAAAGCGGGTTTAACTTAAAAAGGTAATACCTCCCCGACGGGGGAATTTTTCCTCAAACGTAAAGAAACCCTTAAAACATTTTGATTTGACCAAAATTTTTGAATGTAACCCTGAATTTTTTTTTGAATGTTTTTTACACACAGCGGTTCGTTATTTTCGAGAGGGAACGTTTTCTTTTTTCGCCACAGTAAAGTTCAGCTTCAGCTTGGGGAGGAAATTTTGGAGCTTGGAGGTGTGCTTCTTTTCAGGGGGGGAAAAAAATTAAAAAAAGGGTTTTTTAACAATTTTGTCGCATCCGGGGGGGGGTGGGGGGGGGGGGGGGGGGGGGGGGGGGGTTTTTTGTTTTTCAAAATAGCCGCCGCCGTAAATCTAGTGGGTTTGGGCGTTTTGGAAAATCAAAATCCAAAGGTTGTGGGTTCCTCCCACTTTCCCTCTAAGGCGTTGTGCCCCCGGGGAAAAGGCACTTTTCAGCTAAAAACTCACCCCCACCCAAATTTTAAAAAAGGGGGACCAACCTTTTGTTGGGAGTTAAAAACCCCGCGATAGACTGGGGTCCAAAACCAGGGGGGGAGCTATGACTCCAGTCGCTTAAAAACCACAAGAAACCGGGATAACACCCCCGGCCCCAAGAGCCAAAGCTCCCCGGGGCCCGACTTTTAAATTTTTAAAAAATTGTTTACAGGAACCCAAAACCCCTTTACACTGAAAACAAAATTCGTATGAGACAATAAACCAAGACCCCCCCTTTTGTTAACACAAGCAGAAAAATCTTGCACACCTTTAAATCCGGTTTCCGCTTTTTCCGGGAAAAGTAGGGCCCTTATGTTCCGGGAGACATTGGGAAAAAAACCGGGATACCCACAGGGACGGATGAAAAAAAACACCCGAATGCTTTTCCCTTATCCTCGATATAAAAATTAATTAAATATAAATAAAATAGACCCGTGGGAATGCGTCAATTTTTTAAAAAATTTTCACACAGCCCCCTTCCCGTTTTAAAAACTATTAAGTTGGGGGGATTTTTTTGGGTTTAAAAATTTTCTTTCTGTCACACCTTGAACCATGAAAAATGTAAAAAATGTTTGGGCGTGCATTGGGATCCAGTGCAGAGTAAATCCAAAACAGCCCGGGGACAATTGGGTTTTGCGGTCAAGGGCCCCAAAAATTTCCCCGGTGTTTTTTCCCAAGGGACGGGAGAGTAATTTCCATGAAGAAAACCCAAAAAAAAGAAACCCCTGTTCGAGGGAAAACAGCAAGGAAAGGGAAAAAAAACCCAAAAAGAGAACCCCAAAAACCCTTTTTCCAATTTTTTTGGGCCCGTTGGTGTTTTTTTGGGAAGGCACATAAAAGTATGTTAGCAAAAAAACCCAAAAACCCAAACCCTCCCAAACCCCCCAAAAAAAAAAAGTAGGGATAAACAATTTTAAGGGAACCCTTGGGAAAAAGTTTTTACTTTCATTTTGAAACAAAAATTCCCAAAAAATTTGAAAAATGGAATTTAAAAGGGGAAAAAACCCTGTATTGTAAAGGGGCAAGATTCATTTTGCAATTTTAAGATTTTTATTTGTTGTTTTAAAAAAATTTAAAATTGAACCTTTTAACTTTGGTAAAGGGTTTCCAGTGATTTTTTTGCTTTATCCCTTTTCCCTGTCACCCCCAAACCCCCCCTCTTTCACCCTATAAAAAACGCCCCCACGGGACACACACCCCACACCCAAAAACACCCCACACCACACACACCAACCACCAAAACCCAAACCCCTTTTTTAAAAAAATAAAACCCCGAAAAATTTCCACCATTTTAATATTTCCATAACTCCCTTCAAGATAAAGTACATTCTCTTTAAAACTTCTTTTTTTTTTTTCCCCATACCCACGAGAAGGGAAATTTTAAATTACTTGTAACATTTTTTTTTTTAATAAAAATTTTTTTCCCCCAACCCCCCGATAAAAAAAAGGACCCGTTTTCCCGACACACAAGGGCAGGGGAGCGAAGGAGGAGTAATTAGCATGCCCGGGCAGAGATTTCTGAAGGCTGAGGGGACAACCCCATTTTAACTACCCCCAAGAAGAAGGGGGAAACGGGTGCAGAGAAGAAAGGGGGCCAAGCAGGGGGAAGGGAGGCAAGGGGATACCAGAGACTCAACCAACAGCTGGAAAAAACCACAGCGGCACTTTCCTCCCCCCCTTTCACTCCCCTCAGCTGCTTTTTTTCCCCCCTTTCACTCCTCTCACTGTCAGTTTCCCCCACTTTTAGCTCCTCACAAAATGTCAAAATTTCCCCCCCTTTCACTTTTTTCCCCCACTGTCACTTTCCTTCCCCCACTTTTTCAGCTCCTCTCCCCGCACTTCCTCCCGCCACTTTCAGCTCCTTTACAGGGGTATAAATTTTCCCCCTCTTTTTAGCTCCCTCAGCTGCACTTTTTCCCCCCCTTTCAGCTCCTCTCAGCTTTTCACTTTCCCCCCCTTTCAGATCCCAAAAGCTGTCGGTTTCCTCCTCCCCCCTTTCACCACCTTACAGCTGTCAGTTTTCCCCCCACTTTTTAGCCCCTCTCACCCTGCCCAATTTTTCCCCATTTTCACCCCCAAAACAGCTTCAGTTTCCCCCCTCCCCCACTTCACTCCCTCAAATTTGTCAGTTTCCCCCTCCCACTTTCAGCCCCACAGCTGTCAGTTTTCCCCCCCCCCAACCCCTTTCACCCTCCTCCAACGGGCATTTTTCCCCCCCTTCCCATTTTTCACTCCTCTCAGCTGTCAGTTTCCCCCCATTTCAGATCCCACAGTGTCATTTTCCCCCCCCTTTCCCAGATCCTCACAGCTGTCACTTTCCCCCACTTTCACCCCCAAAACAGCTGTCAGTCAGTTCCCCCCCACTTTAAACCCCTCTCAGCTGTCACCCATTTTTCCCCCCATTTTCCCACTCCTCTCAGTTTGCTATTTTAATTTAAATCATCCCATCCCATTAAATTTTGGGCCCGGGCCCGGGTTGCTATTTTAAAAGCGGGAAAACCCTGACCGCACTTAGACTGGGTTAAAAGAAAAGGAAAGCAAGATATAGCCCCTTTTAACTGAGTTTTTTTTGGGGATTTTTTCGCTTGAAAACTTCATTTGACCCTTCTTCCCCTTCACCAAAGGCTCGGAAGAAACTAGGGTTTTGCCCTGTAAATTTGGGGCAAAAAAGGTTTTGCAACGGGGCTTTTAAGGCAGCAGGGTGGTAAAATTTTTAATTGAAGGTTTTGGGTCCCTTGGGGGGAAAAATGTGGGGGGGTTTTTTTGGCTTTGATTTTTAGCGGGGGGGAAATGGGAGGCTTTGTGTTTTTTGATTGTGGGCTTGAGGAAAATTGGAGGCTTTTGTGCTTTGTTTGTAGAAAAGAGGGAAATGTAAAGGGTTTTATTTGATATTTGAAAGGCTTATTTTACCATCACCTGAACTTTTTTGCCATTTTTGAATTTCCTTTTTTTTTCCCACCACTAAAAAAATTTTTTTTAGAAAATTTAAAACGTTAAAGAATTATTACTTTAAATCGTAACTTTTTTCCCACGTAAAAAAGGAAGTTTTTCATAAATTTTTTATTTTTTTTGTATTGGGACTTTCCCATCAAAAAGATATTTTTACACCCACAAAACAAAATTTTTTTTAAAAATAATTTTTTTTTTTTTTAAGTTTTAAAAAATTTTTTCCACAGACTAGGGTTTCGTAAATTTTTTATTTTTTTTGGTTCCCAAAAAAAATTTAAATAAAAAATTTGTTTGACACGGGTTTTTAAAATTGCAGGTGGGAAAAACAGATGCCCCCCCAAGCTGTTCAAGTTTTCACAACGAGCGAAAAAATCGCCCTTTGGCAGAAGAACGGCAAAAAAAGAAGGGTTTTACGAAAGAAGAGACCCAGGAAACCCTTTTATCGAAATTGAAAAGAAACCCAAGGAGAAGAAGAAAGACCCGGTTTCCGCGTTGCTCGGAGGGGGCTGCCCAAAAATTTGAACAGCAATCAAAGAATCTGTAAGTATTGTATTTTTGGCCCATTTCTGAAGGGGGGGGGGGACTTTGTATTATTACACTTTATTTTAAAAAGTTTTAAAGGGTTTTTAAATTTAAAGCAAAAACCCCAAAGAAAAAACTTTTTTGAGGGTTTTTAATATTTTTTTTATTTACGTTGGTTTTTTAATCCACAACATAAAGGGAAAATTTTCAAGGGTTGGGAAATAAAAACTACGGGATTTTTTCCCAAGAAAGTTTGGGATCTTCCTTTTTTTTTTGTTTTTTCCCTTGTTTTTCCTACATGCTCCTAAATTCCCAAACCCACCTTTGTAAGTTTTTTTTCCCCTTTTTGAAAGTTTTAAAAAATTGTGCACCCGGGGGAACTCAAAAGGGAAGGGAAAATATGTTTTCCCAGAAAGTTGTGTGGGAAAAGGGTTACTTTTTTTGGGAAAAAGGGTAAACCCCTAGAATAAAACCCATACCCCACAAAGGAAAAAAATTGCTGATGTTTTTTGTTTGTTTTGGGAATGATGGTCATGGTTCAGCAGAAGAAATGGGCAAAGCAAACAAAAAAAGTTTTTGTGTAGAAAAAGAGGGCAGAATACACAGGTTTACTTTCTGTTTGTCAACGGGAAGGGGAGCTGAACAAAAGCGCCCAGTATACATAAAACCCAAAGGGAAAAAGGGCCCAACCCACATGCAGAGAAAAGTGAAAAACTCCAGGTAAAATTCGGGCCCATCTCAAAGCCTTTTCCCCCACCCCCCATCCACACAAATTCCCTGTTAAAAAAAATTTTAAAAAAAATTTTTGATGAAAAGGAAAAAAAATTTTTTTTTAAGATTTAAAAAATAATTGTTAACTTTTTTTTTTCCCCGGGAAAATTTAAAAAAAAAAAGGAAAAAAAAATTGTGTGTGGAAAAAAAAAAAATATTTTATGACCATCAAAAGTAACCATTGAAAAACAAGGAATTAAAAAATTTTTTTTAAAATTAAAAAAATCCAGTTTTTAAACTGAGAAGTTTTAATGTAAAACAATCATCGCCAACCCTTAATTTTCCCCGGGAATTTTTTTCTCATAAAACCCGTAATAAGGGTTTTATCTAGCAAACAAAACCAAAAAAAGAAAAATAGCAGAAAATTCTAGGAACCAAAAAAAAAAAAAAATGGTTTTAATAAAATTTGCAGCCATGGGAAATTTTTTATAGTTAATGGTTTTACTTTTTTTTTTTTTTCTTTTTTTTTTAAAAAAAAATTTTGTCCCTTTAAAAACCCCCACGATTTGTTAAAGTTTTTTAAAAATTTCAGCGCTCCCTTTAACAAGCACGAAAGAAGCATGAAAATCACGAGCAGATTTTAAGTAAATTTTTTTTTTTTTGGAATTGTTTTTTGTTTGTTAGGTAAAATGAGTGTTTTTAGTGTATTTTTCCCTTTTTTTTTATTTTTAGGGGCCAGCTCTCTCTCTCTTCCTTTCTGTCCCCCCTCTCTCTTTCCCCTCTTTTCCCCCTTTTTTCATCCTTCTTTTTCTTTTCTTTTTCTCTTTTTCCAACCCCCTTCTCTTTTCTCTCTCTTCCAAACCTTTTTCCCCCCCCGTTTTTCCCCAGATTGAAAATCTTAAATAAATTGAAAAATTTTTTCCCTACTTTTGAAAAAAAAAACAAAGAAAAAAAAAGATAGTTTGGGAAAAAGCTGAAAACCAAAAAAAATTTTTTTTGTTGTTGTTTTTTTAAACTACTTCACACCACTCACAAACAAAACAGACCAAACCAAAAACTCCCGGTTTAAAAAAGGGTGGGCCCCGTCAAAATTCGCTGGCCCCAGCTGGGGTTTGGGGGATGAAAAAGGATAACAGCTAAAGGGGGGGAAAAATTTCGGGAACCAAATTTTAAATCATCAAGAAAACTAACCACTGGGAAAAACCCTTTTAAAAAAAAATGAAAAAAAAGGAAAACCCGGTTTTGTAAATTTTAAATGGGTAACTGAACCCAACTTCAAAAAAAACACCCGTTTTAAAAAAATTTTTTAAAAGGGTTTTTCCCCGTTTTAAAACAAAACATTAAAGAGGTTTTAAAAGCCCGAAAAAGCCATTTTGGCCCCGACGGGGGGCCAAAAACAACCGAACACGGGTTTGGAATTGGGAAATTGGGACCACTGCAAAAAAAATAAAAACAAAAAAGTCAATTTTAAGGGTTTAAAAAAAACAAATAAGTAAAAAAATATATATATAAAAAAAAAAAAAAAAAAAAAAAAGCTCATTTTTTTTAAAAAAAAAAAAAAAATGGGGAAAGGGGAATGTTTAGGGGGAGGTAAAAAAAATGGGAGGGTGTTAATTGGGAAATCAAGGAAAATGGAGGGTGAACAGAGAAAGGTGAAGGCCAACCCTTTTGAGGAAAGATGGGGAATCCCCCTCCCGGCCGGCCATGCCTTTGGGGGTTCACAGTTTTAAACCCAAAGACTACCGACACTTTTTCAGCTTTTGGTGGTGGGTTGGGTTGGGTGTGTTTATAAAATTTATGTGGTTTTGGGTTTTGGGATGTTGGGGGGTGTTTGGGGGGGTGGGGTGGCAAACTTGGGGGGAAACCCCAGGGGAACCACCTGGAAGGGCCTGACACACACACCTTTTTTTGTTTAGGAAGGTGGGGTATGGGGGGGGGTTAAAATAATTGGTTGGTTGGAAAGGGGGGTGTGGGGCCCCGGTTTTGTGGTGTTGCCCCTTGGGGGATTCAAAAAGGGAACCCCCTGACTGAAATTTAAAAAACAGCACCTTTTTTTGGGTGGGGGGGTGTATTTTGGGGTTTAATATTTTTTGGGGGGGTGGGTATTTGGGGGTTGTCCGTTTTTGTTTTTTGGTTTGGGGGTTTTTGGGAGGGGTTTTTAGGATTCACAGGTACTGACTTTTACCTTTCCCCCACAGCCCCAAAATTTTTGTTGTTAAAAAAACCTAAGTTTTGGGTTTTAAAAAAAAAAACCCCAAAATTGTGTTAAATTTTCTTTTGGGACAAATTTTCGGCTGGTGAACAAAAATGCTAAGGTGAACAAACAAAATTATTTTAAATAAAAATTTAAAAAAAAACCCCCATTTCCCCACAGAATTTGGGGGAAAACCCCCAACCCTTAGAAAAAAAAAAAAAAAAGGGAGGGGGGTGCACTTGTTTGGGGACACGCTCTCCCCCGGGAAGAGCCGCCCGAAATTTTACGCAAAAAAAACCCGCTTTGACAAAAAGGGTATAAAATAAAATAGGAAGACACCTCTCGTTCCCCAGTTGAAAACTAACAGGTTTCAGGGAGTAAACAACCTTTTGAAGGAAAGGAGGCCCGGGCCCCGGGCACCCCGAAAATGCAGGGCGGGGTCCCTCAAACCCCCGGAACAGGGAAAAAAGACCAGAAACCGCTACAAAAAACGAGAAAGCCAAAAAAGGGGAAAGAGCCCGGCCAAAACAACAAAAGGACACGAGATGGAGGAAACAAGAAGCCAAAGAAAAGTGCAGGATTAAAACAGGGCAGATTGGGGGCAAGCAAGTTTTTAAAGCATCATTTCTGGGGTTTTTCTCCTTTTTTTTTTTAAAAACCAATGCGGGGCAAATATGCCCAAAAAACAAAGGGGCTTTTGCCCAAACCAACGTCCCCCGATGCCCCCGGGCCCTAAACCCAAATTCTTTCCTTTTTTTCCCCCTCCCCAAACCAGCAGACACACCAATTGGGAAAGGGGGAAACAAATCAAATCTCTCTTCGGCTGCGTCGGGCTGCTATCTAACTATCCCCCTTTTTCCTGGTACGAGGGGACCCCCGAAGAAATTGAAAAACCAGTTTCCCTTTATTCCTCTGTTTAAACCCTTTTTTAAAAAATTTCAAACTAACCCATCTATCTTTTTCAATCCCTTTCTGGCCCCCCCCGTTGGGGGGACCCCTAAGAACCCTTTACAACCATTCCCTCCATTCCACTCTCGTTCTGCCCTTTCCTTTTTTCCGGGATTTTTGAGCTCTAAAGGGCCCGTCCATTTTTCTGGGTGTTTCTTCCCCCTCTTCCCCTTTGGGCTTCCTCTTTTTCTTCCCCCTTTTGGGCAATGGGTTGCAGTAAATTTTTTAAATTTTCAAGTCCCCTTTTTATCTTGGGACATGCTTTTAATAAAAAAATACATTGGGAAAATTTTATAGCGCAAAAAACTTGGGAAAAAACAAAGTTTCTTGCATTCAACCCCATACAAGACCCCAAAAAAACAACAACAATAATTTTTTACAAAAATTTCCAATGTTTTTCCTATGGGAAAAAACCCCAAAAAAAACAACGGGCAATTTAAAAAACGCACAAACAAACATTTAATTAAAAAAAATTTTTTTAAAAATATGGTTTTCATAGGAAAAATGCAAAAATATATTTCACTTTAAAAACCGCACATTCCCTCCACCCCCAACAGGGCCCCACTTCAAACCCGGAGGACAGAAGGAGGGGGGGGGGGCCGGGTGTCCCCCAATTTTGGGGACGGGGCCCGCCATCGCCTGGGGAAAATAGATTAAAGGGGCAGACCGGCATTCAGGGGCAGCGGGTCAGGGGCCCGGGGCGACAAAAACCCCGAGTCCCCCCTCGCCATTTTGGAAAGGGCCTAGCGCGGAAAAACCCCAAAAACGTCTTTTCCCCATGGGTGGGGAGTTACAAAAGCGTTTTGGGGGGGCTTTTATTTTTTTTTCTCCCCTTTTAATTGGGTTTATTTCCGTGTGTTATTTTTTTTAAAATTTTTTTTTTTTATTTAACCCTTTTTTTAAAAAAAATTTTATAAAATATTGGGGAAAAGCATTCCCTTTTTTTCCTTTTTCATCCAGGTTTCCCCAAGGTAAGCAGTTTTGGAAAAAGTCCCTGTTTTTAAAGTGTTTTGTTGTCATCTGTTGGGGGTTTTTTTCTTTAAGATTTGTTTCATTGTTATCTGGGGCAGATATAACACATTGTTCTTAAAAATAATAAAAAAAAATAAAAACATGGAATTTTTTATAGCCTATCTCTTTTAAAAAACCCAAAAAAAAAACGCTTGGGATTTTACCTAAAAGACCACAGATCAAGGCGCCACCAGGGGCCCAAAAATTTTAACGACGAACAACGTGAACAAATGTTAATCAACAAGGGGCTTTAAGTTTCTTTACACTTTGCCCACCTTTTCCCGTGATCGATTAGGCTTCTTTTTTTTTCTGGAAAAGGGGGTTTTAAGTTGATAAAAATCGAATTTTTTGGGGCATACTTTTTGCAAAATTCCAAACCAAAAAAAAGTAAGGAAACGTTTGGAAAAATGTAATTTCTTTAAAAACCAAAAAAGGAAATTTTTTTTTTTATTTAAATTTTTTAATTTTTTTTTTCAGGATTTTAAAACATTTTACATCATTTTGGGTTTAAAACCAAACTTGTCAGAAAACCCGTCACTGAAGTGTTGTTGTTTTAAAATTTGTGTTCAGCAAAGGACCCGGTTTATCGAAACCCGTGTGAGCCCAGCCACAAGCGCTTAAACCAGGGGGCCAACCCCCAAGTTTTTGGGCAAGAAAAATGGACGCAAAAGTCTGCGACACCGGGGAAAAAACACCAAGGACGGCCCCCAGAAAATTAAAAAGCAGCGCATCGACCTGAGACTTCCCGCCCCTTTGGGTTTTACCT
>JASPKP010007591.1:0-7500 GCA_030674155.1 Stramonita haemastoma
AAAGAATACAGAGTTGTATATAAATCTACTGCCTACAATAGTTTAGAGATAACTGACGACGACTATAATTATTATCATTATCATCATCAACGTCAAGGACAGAGTGCATGCAGTTGGCTTTAATATCAAAATTTTGAATCTGTATGACTATAGCTGCAGTGTGTAATGTGACCTTTAACCACAATCAAGATTAAAGCCATGATATGACCTCTGTGGTCGGCGGGGCTATAAGTAATGAAGTAAGCCTGCATCGGTCTCATCTTGAAGCTAATGGCAATATTCTTGCCGTTCCAGAGGACTTAAAACTTGGTCATTATAGCTGTTGGCCATTGCAGCTGTGGTATGGGCTATCTTGGAGAGAATTTCAGGTTTTGATCCTTCATCTGACTCCCTTCCGGATTTAAAACTATGGGTGCCCCAATTTTCTTGTTGCTAGAACAATATCGTTGGCATTATTTGTCATCAATTGGGTTTTCTCTGTGCTGATCCGTACGCCATACGCTTTATTAAGCTGATTTACCAGGTTGACTAGCTCTTGTTTGTTTTTTTTCCACCTAGGCCGTAAATGTCGTCGGCAAAACATAAGTTTGTAATTGTCCTGCCTCCGGTGCTGACTGCTCCCTCATGGTTTTCAAGTGTGTCAGCTATTATTCTCCCTAAGAAGATACTGAACAGTGTGGGAAAGAGCAGGTATCCTTGGCGTACTCCAAGTGTTGTTCAAAACTATTTTCCCATGTTGTTGTAGTTGCCCTGGTTGCCTTTTCAAAGAGGCATTCTATGGTTTTGATCAAGTTTGCATTGATGTCATACAGTCTCATGGTTGTCAACAAAGCTGTATGCCAAACTCTGTCAAATGCTTTCTAAAGTCTAACAAAGGCGTGGTAAAAAAAACACCCAACAAACTTGCTGGTGTTGCAAATACTTCTCACAGAGTAGTCTATGGTTAAAAATCTGCTCTGTTGTGCTCCATCCTGCTCTCAAACCTGCCTATCTGTCTTTGATGATCTCCTCAGCTTGAGGCTTTAGCTATACACGAGGATTTGAAAAAAATGGCTTTACTTAGATGGCTGGTCAGGCTGATGGTATGTGGTGGTTTGGGCACATAGTCGTAAGTTATCTGTCTTTGAGAGATTGAGAGTGATAATCAGGTACTGTGTCCAAGGAGCTGACCACACAAACCAACACCAAAGAAACGCTAAACAAAGCAAAGCAAAATGAAGCAATGCACAGCAAAACAAAACTAAACAACAACTACAGCACACACACACTCACTCACTCAATCACTCACTCAATCACTCAATCACTCACTCAATCACTCAATCACTCACTCAATCAATGACTCACTCAATCAATGACTCAATGACTCAATGACTCTCTCTCTCGCTCTCTCGCTCTCTCTCTCTCTCTCTCTCTCTCTCTCTCTCTCTCTCTCTCTTCTCTCTCTCTCTCTCTCTCTCTCTCTCTCTCTCTCTCTCTCTCTCTCCTCTCTCTTTCGCTCTCTCTGTCTCTCTCTTTTAAAATATTGGTTGAACTGCTGTTGGTGGTGATGCTGGTATGTACGGGTAGGGAGGGGGTTTCTTAGCTTTTTTCCCTGATCAGGGCAAGGGCCGGATGAAAAAAAGTATGTAATGCTTACTCTGTAACCCTTGACAAATAAAGATTATTCATTCATTCATTCATTCATTCATTCATTCATTCATTCGTTCATTCATTCATTCGTACATTCATACATTCATTCTCTCTGTCTCTCTCTGTCTCTCTCTGTCTCTCTCTGTCTCTCTCTCTATCTCTCTCTGCCTCTCTCTCTATCTCACACACACACACACACACACACACACACACACACACACACACACACACACACACACACACACACACACACACACACACAAATCGACTCCCCATTCCTCTTGGTAACCTCCTTTACTCCTCCAAAAACATCTTCCCACCCTCTTTCACCATATTCCCTAACATCTTTTTACCCCCACTCCCCCCCATGTCATCCACCCTTCCCTAACTTTAATTTAAAATCCAGTAGAAAAAAAAGTGTTCCTTTGACTATTATACACACTCCTACCACCTTTCACCCTCTCAGATAACATACTTCCCACTTCTCTGAGTTTCCACTAAAAAAAAAAAAAATTGCAAAAGACAGTGTGCACCTCTGCCTGTCTCCCCTGCACACTGCTCAGAACTGTGTATGTAAAGACATGCCCAAGGACAGACAGGCTGCTGCAGGCCAGAAAGACAACGTGCAGGTATGCTGGGGTTTCCAGCCTGCTAATAGCCAGTGTTGCCTCGTCCTCTGCCTCACAGGTGAGTGAATGGCATTCCCCAGTGTATACACCCTACCTCCCTTATTTTCCCTTCCTTTTATTTTCTGTCCCCATCATCAACACTGTTCCCCACCCTCTTCCCTTCCCTTGACTTGACAGTCCAGTTTTGGAAGGGAACATTTAAAAAAAAAAGAGGGTAATTATTTCTCTCTGTGTGTATTAAAAAGATATGGCTTGAAAGTAGAATGGCAGGGATATTTTAATGGCTGTCATGTTTGATTTGTATGTGGTTTATTTAGTTAGTTTCTATTTAAATACTGCAATAATTTGGTCCAGTTTTTCCTTTTATTACAGAAAGTATAATCCTGTCTACTTGGATGTCTACTTGTCTGTTTAAATTTCCTACATTAGAATGAAATATGGTGTTGAAATGGACTTGTTATTATTGAGGTTTTGGATTATAATACTGGCAAATAATATAGCACACACACATACACATACACATGCACATGCACACACACATACTCACACAAACACATACACACATACACATATACACATACACACAGATACATACATACATACATACATACATACATACATACATACATACATACATACATACATACATACATACATACATACATACATACATACATGCATACATACATACACAGTAACAAAAGCAACAAGAATACCAACAAGTATGCTGTTCCCATTCTTCTCAGTACCCCCCCCCCCCCACACCTTTTCTAATTAGTGTCCCAACAACTTTCACCATAACATCACACCACCCCCACACCCAAAGCCAACATCCCCCCACCCCTACCCTCTCCTTCCAGTTGTCCAAACTTCCATTCAAAAGATTGTAACAGATAGTGTGCACCTCTACCTGTCTACCCCCCCATCCACACTGCTCAGAACTGTGTATGTAAAAGACATGCACAAGGACAAACAGGCTGCTGCAGGCCAGAGAGACAACGTGCAGGTATGCTGGGGTTTCCAGCCTGCTAATAGCCATTGTTGCCTCGTCCTCTGCCTCACAGGTGAGTGAATGGCATTCCCCAGTGTGTAGAATCTACCCCCTGACCTCTTTCTTTTCATTCTGTGTTCCTGTTCCCCCGCTAGGCCTATCTTTTCACATTTACTTGGCAAGGTGTATTTGGAAATGATAGAACAATTATTAGGAGGGCTATCTTTGATGTGGGAATGTGTTACCTTAATGGTAGGTAAACACGGTCACATACACAAACTCTCACAATTAGTGAACCTTGAAGCTCTAGCCAAGGAAATATATATTTTTATATATATATATATATATATATATATATATATATATATATATATATATAACATTCATACATACATACATACATACATACATACATACATACATACATACATACATACATACATACATACATACATACATACATACTCACGTCATACATACACAACAACAAAAAGCATCAATTATTGCAGCTTTTTATCTGGTGAATAGGACTGCACTTGTGTATCCCTACAGGCCAACTCTCTCTGAAGTGGTCTGGTTGGTGACGGCCATGTTTAATTCTGGAAGCGTGTCATGTATTCAAAACCGCTGTTGTTATTTAATTATCTATAACTATCTGGTTGTCAGAAGGTTTATGACAATAAGACGGATATCTATTTTTTGTAACTATTCCTATGAGTGATTGCCTTTCCAATTGACCATTCCACTGACATAGAGAAGTGGGGGAGGGGGGTTTGCTGCATGGGTAACAGCTTTCCCTCCACACTTACCCAGGGTTTGCGCTCTAGGCTCTAGAGCGTCACTCCACAATCTTCCCAGACTTGCAGATGCCTACTATCTTTTGCAGTACTTTTTTCTTTCGATCAGCACTTGCAACACTTATAAGTGAGATAGTAGGGATGTTTAGGGCCTATTTAATCTTTTATTCTGTTGATTTGATTTTGGTGTTGTCTGTTTCTTGTATGTTTGTTTATTTCTTTGTTTGTGTGCTTTTGTACTCCCTCTACCGTACCTATTTTATCTGATGCATTTTTCCATCTTTAAAAAAAACAACAACTTTAGCTGAAGAGAATCCCTTCTCTCTTTTCTAACCTTTCTTCTCTGCCTGTTCCTCTGGCGAGGTATGACATGGTGAGCTCTAGTGTTTCACGTGACCTTCTTGACTTCGTCCCAGAATACCCCTGCATATGCCAATCATCTTCACCCTCCTCTTGTTAACACTTGCCTCGGCAGGTTGCCACTTAGGGATGGTCTTCTTGGGAGGTAGAGCAAGGAGGTCAAGAGGGGTTCGCAGTGTAGTCATAGAATGGTCACTTGTTTGTTTGTTTTGTTTATTTGTTTTGTTTGTTTGTTTACTGACTCTAAGTCCCCCATGTGGTAAATGGGCATTAAACTAAAGAGAAGGTTTACTCATTGATTTATGTCATTATTCATTTAGAAACAAAACATAAAATGTAATCATTTATAGATTTTTATCCACAACAGTAGAATAATGTATAGTGTGACCAAAGCATACTTGATTTTTACTCATTCCCTCAAATATTCAATCCTGTCTTTTTTCCCTCTTTTTCTGTTTCGTTCCTGCCTCCTAACTTCCATCCATTCTGTCTTTTTGTGCTTTCTCCCTTCTTGGATGTCTTGCTCCCTTCCTGTTTTCTTTTCTTAGTGTCTTCCTAACTACCTTAAATGCCATGGTATCTTACCAACTGCCTGATGTCCATTCACTGCTGTCATCTCCTGTCTTGTGCCTCTCTCTGTGCCATGTCACGCCCATGCATTTCTTGATGTCGTGCAGTCATCTGATAGCTGGTATGCCAGGAGCACTGAAGCCGTACTTTGGCTGCGATTTTGTGCATTTAATTTTTTATTTTTTTATTCATCTATTGTTTTTCATCTGCTTCTGCCGTGTGACCTACGTTCTTCCATTTCTGTTCAAGCGAGAACTTGAGGACATCTGGTGGCTCTGTCCTCTGTCTGACCTCTTGGCATGGTGATCACTACCTAGTGTTTTGATGGTCAGCAGTTTTCTCTCCATGACCCTCTTGGTATCGTGAGAACCGAGTTGGGCAGCCGTAGGTAAGGCATAGGCTAGGCTGTAGACTCTTCTTCTTAAGGACGATTTAAAAAAAAAAGTTTTTATGTTTGTTTTAATGACATTTCCACTTCTTTCCTTCCGTCTGAAGCATTCATTCTTTCATACATATAATTATTTCAAAAGAAATGTGCGATGCTTTTAGTCGTTTTTATAGATTTGTTCATGGGTTCATTGTTCATTGACTGATTGATTGATTGATTCATTCATTCATTCATTTATTGTTTCTTTCATTCGCTTATTCACCTAGTAAGTTAGTCACAGATTAGCCAGTGAGTCCTCCCTCAAGTATTCATCAGTTTGTTTGTTCTTTCTTTCTTGAACTTCAGCCAGAGTTTTCAATATCAGCGATAAGTTTTCAATAAACATGTTTGTTCAACAGCTGTTGTTTTGTAAGTTCAGCAGTTTTTTTTATTCCGTTGTTGTTAACTCATTTGTTTGTCTATCCATCGATCCATCCACCCATCATCCATTTATCCACCCACCACCAATCCACCCATCCATCCATCCATCCATCCATCCACCCATCCATCTATCCAACTACCCATCCATCCATCCATCCATCCATCCATCCATTCGTTCATTCATCTATTTACTCTTTAAATCAGTCCCTCCTTTACTGACTCATTCATTTGTATAGTCAGAGGCAGGTATTTATTTATTTATTTATTCATCTATTCTTTTATATCGAGGACAATGGAATAAGCACTCATGTGGCTTTTTACATCCAGTCCCCATGTGCATGCAGTTTTGAAAATTAATTTTTGTCATCTGTTCCCACCGGCACACAATGGCCTACTCTTACGAAAAGCGGAACAGGATTAAACGTGTGCGCAAGCTGTTCTGTGTGCGTTCGCACACGGGGCCTCGGTTTACAGTCTCATCCGAAGGACTTTTGGGGAGAGCGGAGTCTGCACTGGTGTTAACTCCAGGGGAATAATCTCCTCCAACGGGAATCGAACCCGGGTCTTCAAATTGCGAGCGCAATGTTCTGACCACTAGGCTATCCCGTCCCTGGTTACAGTGTTGTGTTCACGATCTGACAGCCCAGGACCAAGCTCTCCCCATGCACCTGTTCAAGGGATTTTTTTTCCTAGGGTTAACATCACTACCCACTCTACTCCCGGGAAAGTCCTTCAGATGAGACTAAAACCCGAGGTCCCGTGTGCGAACGCACGCAGAACATCTTGCACACACGTTAAAACCTATCCCGTTTTTTTCAAATGAGTATAGTAGGCCATGGTGTGTTTGGTAGGAACGGATGAGGAAGTTTACAAATCTTATGCTTGGTGTTGTCGTGTTTAGACATTTATACCCAAAGTGAGGGTATGGCTGGTTTGATGGTAGGTAAACGGTCGCATACGCAAAAATCTCACCGTCTGTGAACCTTGGAGCCCCAGCCGAGGAGTGTGGTGTGTGGAAAGTGAAGAATTTCACATTTTATCGATTCATTTCTTTGATTGATGAAAATCTATGCTGTAGAAAGAAAACCAATGATGTACCTTTCTAGAGTCTCGTGTGTGTGTTTCGTTTCCTTTTCTTTCTATTCTGTTTGGTTTTTCTTTCTGTCTCTGTCTGTCTGTCTGTCTGTCTGTCTGTCTGTCTCTTTGTGTGTGTGTGTGTGTGTGTGTGTGTGCGTGCGTGCGTGCGTGCGCGCGCGCGCGCGCGCGCGCGTGTGTGTGTGTGTGTGTGTGTGTGTTGTGTACATGAAACGACAAGACAAGAAGAAGAAGAGCATAGCAAATCACCAGAAACTGATGTTGGTAGACTCTTTGATATTGCATTGTATTATTGTTTTGTTTTATTTTGCACTGATTGTACTATCCTGCATCATTAGTACATCGAATGGTATCGTACTGTCTCTCTTTGCATTACATCGCATGGTGCTGCGTTAAGTTGCGTTATAATGCGTTGCATTCATTTGTGTAGTGCTGTAATGCGTTGTGTTGCGTTGTTGTGTCGTGTCGTATTGTAGTGCATTGATTAGCATAGCATTGTATTGCATCATGCATGCTGCATCCTGTTGTACCGTTTCTTATTTGTATTTTATTGATTTGTATCGCATTACGTTAGTCTGAACTGTGTTGTGTTGAACTACACCTCATCGTGTGGCTTATTGC
>JASPKP010007592.1:0-2500 GCA_030674155.1 Stramonita haemastoma
CTTTCTTTGAATTAGTTTAATTTATGATTTCGTTGCTGTGTGTCTGTTTGTCAGCCTGTTTATCTGTTTGTCTGTCTATCTCTCCGTCTGTCTGTCTGTCTGTCTATATGTTTGCCTTCCTGTATATCCGTCTGTCTGTCTGTCTGTGTGCCTGCCTCTCGTTCTGTCTCTTGTCGTCTGTTATCTGTCTGTCTACCTCTCCGATAGACTCGATTTTCATTATTATCTAATCTAATGGTCAACATCAAGAAAGCTGACAATTTTCAAAATTTGTAGTGTAGTGTAGTGTAATATAGTTAGTAATCATTTCACCTGCTACTACTACTACCACCATTACTATTTCTACTGCTACGAATACTACTGCTGCTGCTAGTTCTACTACTACTACTACTACTACTACTACTACTACTACTACTACTACTACTACTACTACTACTACTACTACTAACACTACTACTACTACTACTACTACAATGACGCCGTGACCTTTTCTGCGAACTTCACAGCAGATGACATAATTATTAGGTCTGTATCCGTTCACGCCATGCAGCTATTTAAAGTGTGGATGAGTCACGGCAGGCCCCTTGTCGTCCGTCCGAGAGGGGATGGATAGCCTAGTGGTCAGAACATTGCGCTGGCAATTTGACGACCCGGGTTCGATTCCGGTCGAGGAGATTTTTCTTCTGATGAGACTTTAAACCGAGGCCCCGTGTGCGAACGCACGCTGAACATCTTGCGCACACGTTAAATCATGTTCCGCTTTTCGTAAGAGTAGGCCATCGTTTGCCGGTTGGAACAGATGACATTTACAAAACTGCATTCACAGGGGGACTGGATGTAAAAAAGCACATGAGTGCTTATTCCATTATCCTCGATATACAAAAATTAATCAAATCCATTCTTGCCTCCCTTTGATCTCTACCGTTACTGCTTTCTGTTAGCACTGTTGACAGACAATGTCTCTCGGTATCAGTCTTCATAGTGCATGCACTGATCTTTTGAAAAGCTTACGAATTTATGGACAAACAGCTCTTGTTTTGCTCATAGTTGTGACAAGTTTATATCGAGGATAATGGAATAAGCACAAAATTAATGTGCTTTTTTCACATTCAGTCTCATGATTTTACAGTTTTGTAAATCTTGTCATCTGTTCCCACCGGCACGCAATGGCCTAGTCTTACGAAAAGCGGAACAGGATTTAACGTGTGCGCAATGTGTTCTGCGTGCGTTTGCACACGGGGCCTCGGTTTAGAGTCTCCTCCGAAGGACTTTTGGGGAGAGTGGAGTCAGCACTGATGTTAACTCCAGGGGAAAAATCCCCTCAAACGGGAATGGAACCCAGGTCGTCAAATTGCGAGCGCAATGTTCTGACCACTATTTCAGAGAAAGAGAAAACGTGACTGAGTTACCTGGGGGAAAGTGGGCGGGGAGAGATGAAACCTTGGTAGAAAAGGAGCAGAGAGGGGGGGGGGCGGTATTTGTGGTTAGAATCACAGAAGAGGACAGAGAAGAGACTGAGTGAGACGGGGGGAGGGGGGGGGGGGGCAAAGGGTACAGGCTAGACAAGATGGGTGTAGAGACAAGGACAAGGGTGTTCTGAAAAAGGAGGATTTATTTGTTTTTGTATATTAAGAGGGTGTTGATTGCTTTAGTTTCATTGTTTGATTATTTCAGAGTCCCAGCCGAGTTATACTATTTAGAAACTGAACCATCAGCCAGCCATCACCTTTTGAACCTTTTGCTTCGTTATAGTATGCAAGAGGAAGACCTACTGAAGACCGACAACATCCCAGCCACCCAGGCCTTCAAACTTGCTGCAGACAGAAAGCTCTTTCTCCCCTCAACGCCCAAGATGGCACAAGAGGACGGATAAAGTAAAGTAAAATAGGTTCCGTAATGTGCTCTACATGTCCTCTCAAAACTCCTGTGTTATATGGCCTTCCCTCCCGGTCAGTCATTCGGATGATACTATAAACCGAGGCCCCGTGTGCGAACGCAAGCAGAACATCTTGCGCACACGTTAAAACCCCGTTCCACTTGTCGGAAAACCAGGCCATTATTATGTGCCGGTAGGAGTGGATAACAAAATTATATTTTAAAAAAACAGCATGGACACATGTCGTGTTTAGACACCATTCCTAAGGAAACATCGGAGAGTTGGAGTCCCAGGGCGGCTCAAGGCTGTATATGGCAACGTTCTGGTGGCTCCTGTGACGGTACTGGAACCGTTCGTATCGGTCATTGCCTTTCCAATGGATCATTCCAGTGGCGTGGAGAGGGGGCTCTGCTGCATGGGTAACAGTTTGCCCTCCATACTTACTTACCCAGGCTTTGCGCTCTACAGACTAGAGCGCACCGCCATAGTCTTCCGAGACTGATGGGTACCTAATATATATATATATATATATATATATATATATATATATATATATATATATATATATATATATATATATATATATATATATATATATATATATATATAATATATATTAAGCCT
>JASPKP010007592.1:10000-12602 GCA_030674155.1 Stramonita haemastoma
GTAGTTCTTAAACATTTTTGCATAAGCGCATTAAGTGATTTTTCAACTGATTTTTGAACTGATTTTTATTTTTGATAAAATTTTAAATGTTTTCGGAGCTTGTTCCATAAATCACTACCTGAATATAGGAAGCTTGCTTTGTAAAGATTTGTTTCTGGGTCTGGGAAATGTTAGTAGATGGTTAGCCTGTGCTCATTAATTTTGAATCTATTGGGGGATCTTGGGAGGGGCATTTCCATTGACAACTTTTTGTACAAATAGAGCTTTATTGAAATAAAGCCTGTTTTGGAATGTAAGAATATTTGTTTGCTTATAATCATTGATGGTTTAGGGAGCTTGATTTTTTAAAAGGACAAGTTTTAGTGCTCTTTTATATAATCGATGAATGAATTTCAAATTAGTTTCACTGCAGTTGTCCCAAAGAGATGAGGCATAGTCAACTATAGGCAAGATGTGTCCACAAAAAAAAGTTTGCGTGAATGACTATCTAGAAAGTGTTTTATTTTTGATAGCTGACGTACCTTGTTTGTAAAACGTTTTCCTATGCCATCACATGGTCAGTCCAAGTAAGATTTTTGTTGATAATTACACCCAGAATTTTGTTGTGAGTCGACTTCTTCAATAATTTTTTTATCTATCAACAGAGGTTGAAATTTACTTTTCATTTTTTTGCCTCTTTTGTCTTGCTAGTACGTACATACTCTTAGTCTTTTGTGCTTTAAGGACATATGGTTTAATTGAGTCCAAGTAATCAATTTGTTGATATTTTTTTGGAGTTTGAGTGTAAGTCATTTACATAAATTGAGAACAAAAGAGGACCCAATATTGATCCCTGTGGTACTCCATATTTAATAGATACTAATTCTGATGTTTGATTATTTGCAGTTACCAGCTGCTGTCTATCTAACAAAAAACTTTTTAAAAGATTGATTATTTCAGGTGTTTGTTTATATAGGTGAAGTTTACGCACTAGCAAGGTGATAGTTACATCCAATGCTTTCTCAAAGTCAACAAAAAATTAGGCCTGTATAGTAATTTTCATTTATGTTGTGTAGGAGACTGTCTGTAAGTTGAGTTAAGCTGTGTGACAAGAATAGTTTTTTACGAAAGCCTGACTGATCTTCATTTATTAGATTGTTGTTAACAAAATAGGAATATAAAGATTTTTGGATATGTTTTTCGATGGGTTTAGATAAGACCGATAGGATTGAAATTGGTCTGTAATTTAAGGACAAGAGGAAATCTCCAGATTTGTGGACTGGTATGACTTTTGCCTTTTTAAATAGAAGAGGAAAGTTGCTTTTATCTATGCACAAGTTATATAGATATTCAGTGTTTCAGCTATAATAGGACCAGAAAGTTTCAATATTTTTCCATCCAGATTGTCAAGGTCACGTGTTCTGAATTTTGTGTGTTGTGTAATGAGAGAGAGAAGAGAGAGAGAGAGAGAAGAGAGAGAGGAGAGAGAGAGACAACAGACACAACCAACAGACAGACAGACAACAGACAGACGACAGACAGACAGACAGAGGGAGATAAAAACAAAGACAAACAAGGTTTTGGGGGCCAAGGATTTATGTTTTAGGGCCCCCCCAGCCGATGAAGTCCCCAAAAAACAACAGCCACGTGGGGAGGCAGCCTACCCCGCCTTTGCCCCGGGGCTGCCCTTTACTGAGGTTACAGGAGCCCAGGCCCGCCATACCTTGTCCCCCCCCGTCAGGTTTGCGGGGGTTCCTGATGTCATGGGGGACAACCCACACAAACTAGAAATTTTTACCCTTTTTTTTTTTTGTAATCACCTCTTTTTTTCTTTCAAAACAAAAAAAAAAAACAGTTTTCCAACTTTTTTTTTAATTTTTAAAACAACCCTATTTTCTTTTACCTATCTTTTTAAGTCGTTTTTTCTTGTTTCTTATCACAGACAAAAAATGATATTTTTTCCCGTCTTTTTTTTCTTTTTGTTTAGGGGAATCACCCTGTTTTTTTTTTTTCTTTCACCTTCTTTCAGCTCTTTCCTGGTTCATTATCACAGATGACAAAAAAAGGGGTTTTCAACCTTTTGGTTTAGTGGTACCCTATTTTTCTCTCAAGCTGTAGGGGAAATGGTTTTTTGTTTAAATTCACAGCCAAACCCAATAACTATTTTTCCATCTTTTTTGTTCAGTATACACTGTTTTCTTTTTAGTCGAAAAAAGAACATTTTTGAACTTTTTTGTTTTTTATCGAAACAATCTTTTAAACCGAAAAAAATGCCAAACCTTTTTTTTTTAACGGTAATTCTGTTTTTACTCAATCTGTTTTAAAAAAAACCTTCTCTGGTTTTTAAAATATTTATTATTTTTTTTTTATTTATTCTTTTATATCGAGGTAATAGAATAAACACCCGTGGCTTTTTTCATGTGACACTCACCCTCACTCAGTCCCCCCCCCCCCCGCCCAAAAGGACGTAGGGGGGACATGGAGAAACGCAACAGAGATCTTTTTTTCCAGCTTCACGATCCTGTGGGCCCAGAGAGGTTTTTCAGGGGTTTTGGGGGGTCCATCCTTGAAAAGTTTCAACCCATATTTTTTTTTGCGGCCTCTTCTTCTCTTTCCCTCGACT
>JASPKP010000076.1:0-10000 GCA_030674155.1 Stramonita haemastoma
AAAGAAGATGGACTTTAAGAGTCGAAGGAAATCCGTAGTAATACAAAGAAATACATTTTCTTCGTAGCACAGCATATTTAGGGCATACAAGCAAAAAGTGACAAACATCTTGGATTTGTTGCCCATCACACTGGGAGCAGAATGAATCGGTAATTGGTTTACCATAACATGAAAGTCCATTTAAAGGCAATCTGTTTGACCTCATTAAACATATAGCTCTACAATATTCTAAAGATTCTACTTTACATATATAGCTTGCTTTACAGATAATCGATGATAATCTCAATAGTCAGGGTATGCTGATAGAGAGTTAAGCCATTTTTGTTGGTACATGTCCTGTACTAGTCTTTTAAATTCCTTTATGAAGGATGAAAACCTACCACAGTTCTGCATTGTCCAAACAAAACCAAATCCAAGAGTACAAAGAATCTTTCTAACATGGGTAACCCAATTTGTTCCCCATGCTTCATCATGTTTACATAACATATTGTAACATTGTCTGGGATATCTACGATCAGGCAAATCCAAAAGCTTTATCCAATATTTGATGACCCTGGTGACAGTGTCAACAACAATGGGGTAATGAATGTTATTTTTAACATCTCTGCCAACCCCTAGGACCATTTTGCAGATTTTTATCTGTGTTTTTTCCATGTCATTAAATTGCTGAAAAACCCAAATTTCAGAACCATAGAGAAGGATTGGTTTTACCTTTGTATCAAAAATGCTAAAAACTGTAGATGCTGGAAAATTCTTCAACCTAAAATACAATCTTTTGATTCCAGCAACAGCCTTCAATGCTTTTCCAGAGAGATTTTCGACACATTGTGACCAGTTTAGTGTTGAGCCAAAAACTACACCCAGATAATTATAACTAGATTCTACTTGTATCTGCTTTCCTGAGTAACACAAATTTTCAGACTTTTTAATAAATCCACCATTTTTAACACAACTGCTTTATAATATTTGTCCATATTTACAAAAAATGTGTGTGTGTGTGTATGTGTGTGTGTGTGTGTGTGTGTGTGTGTGTGTGTGTGTGTGTGTGTGTGTGTGTTGTGTGTGTGTGTGTGTGTGTGTGTGTGTGTGTGCATTCAAATTTGTTGAAACTGTAAATTGTTATTGATTGCTTGTGTGTTGTATAGGTCGAAAGCAAGCGCTTTGATTTGTTTTTACAAGATATAGCACTATACAAATTCCATGTATCATTATTATTATTATTAAAATCCCCATTGATTGCAATGATTCTCCAAACAATTTATCTTTTTCTGCAGGTCTACAACTGAATCTGAAACCAAAGCAATATCTTATGCATACATAAGCAAAAGTATGACAAGTGAGTCAGATAATATATTTATGCCTTGAGTATCAGATCTAGTGAGCTATGACTCTAGTTCAGAAATGAAAATTGAAAACAATAGTGGACTAAGCACACCCCCTTGTCTTACACCGGAAATACAATCAAAATATTCAGTAATGTGTGCTCCAACTCTTACAGCTGCTTTTACACTTTTGTACATGCTCTGTAGCATAATGAACATCTAACCATGAACTCCTTTTTGCAGCAACAGAAAAAAAATCATCCTGTCAACACTGTTGAATGCTTTTTGGAAAATCAACAAACAGGGTGTAAAAACTACCCCCTGTCTTTGTTAGATACGTTTGTGCTAGAGACTGAAGTGTGAAGATTTGATGGATAGTACTGTAACCTTTATGTAACCAGCTTGTGCTTTCGGAATTAAGTGTACACTTTCACAAAACTTTGTCAGTCTTTTATTCAAAATTGTACTATACAGTTTGCCAGTAATATTCAACAATGAAATACCCCTATAGTTATCGACCTGTGCAGTGCTTCCTTTTTTTATGTAGGGGAAAAATCACTGCATGTGACCCGCTTTCGGGTGTAGAATAAGTGTGCTTAACCTATGACATCACAAGAAAGTGTGATCAGGTGACTTCTGCATGCGCTTGGAGACGAAGCTGCCGAATTAATCTAATAGCTCATATTCATTCTGGAGTCCCAGACTTTGATCTTGAATGGAAGCACATTCTACATGATGTCAGAAGTGGGATCAACTCTCATGATGCATGTTGCTGGCAAACTTCCTAACTGTTCATCAAATAAATCTGCATATTCTGTAGTTATCTGGTTGCTGAAACCATCATTGTTTTGAAAGTGTATTTCATACACTGTACTGTCCAGCTCAATCAAGTGCAGGCACAATGCATCATTCAGACCCAAGATAGGGCTGACCTTTCTGTCAATGACTTGGAAAGTGATCTAGGGGTTCGAACCTCAAAAGTGCACGACAGCAGCAGAAAAGGTGTTACGACAAGACTGCTCGAGATCAAAGACCACTGAGACCCAGTGAAGTTGTACGCTTGCGAACTGAAAAGGGTTTCAAGAAACTGGCTATTTTGAAATCACAGCATGATACTCCAAGGTCTTACACAGTCACATCTGAGGGAGCTGACTACATTCACAACCAGCAGCACCTGCTTCCAGTGAATGAGCCAAGACCTCAGTGGAATGCACCAGATTACAGCCCACAGAATCTGGTGCCAGCTTCAATGGCCAATTCCTCACCCCAGCCACCTACACACCAGGTCCCTCAGGCTGCTTTGTATGCCCCTGTTGCAGTTTCCCCACCCACGAACACTATCCAGAGACCCAGCCCCTCATCCAGTGGGCACCCTGACTACTCTACCTCCCAGCGCTTCCTGACTTCATCCTCAGTCCCTGCTCCCAGCTCTCCTCCTCCTGCAGTATCCTGCCCAGTGTCCATGCCAGCTTGGAAACCAGGCCAAGATCAGCGCCAGCCTGTGGTGACAAGCTCTGGGAGAGTTTCTAAGCCCAACCCCAGATACTTTGACATTTGATTATTTGCATTGAAAATTCCCGTGGTGTTTCCTTGTTGGTGTTGTTTTTTTTTCATTTCAGCAAGAGACAGGAAGAAAACAGATTGATAAATTTGATTGTCCTTGTTTTATTTAAAAGAGTTCTGACATTTTGTTTTAACTTTATGGCAGACGCCCACAAATGGTGTGGAGTTGAACTGTGGTGCAAGGAACATGCATCGACAATTGCAGTTTAGTTTATACCTGTGACGCATGGAAGATGCATTGAAAATTTGCATTTTAGTTTTATAGCTTTATTTTTTAACTTGATTTATTTCCTTGGGAAGGGAGATGTAGAATAAGTGTGCTTAACCTATGACGTCACAAGAAAGTGTGATCACGTGACTTCTGCATGTGCTTGGAGACGAAACTGCCGAATGAAACTAATAGCTCATATTCATTCTGGAGTCCCAGACTTTGATTTGAATGGAAGCACATTCTACACGGGTATGTGCCTGATGAAAACACTGTTGAACAAAGGCAGTAAGAATATGAAATGAATGTAAGTGGCATGGTGGATAAAATCTGACATCAAACCATCAGGACCAGAAGCCTTACCATTTTGAGTTTATTCAAAGCTGTTAAAAATTCACTCTCAGTGATCTCATTAATAAGCTCGGAATCAACAAAAATTTCACAATTATTGAGGTCATGCATAGTCAGCATATTTTCAACTTTTTCAAAAAATCTGTATCATCTGAGGGCTCATTTGAGGAAAACAGTGATTTGAAATAATCAAACCATATGTGCAGTGATATTTCATTTGATCTGTTTGGTTTCAAAGATGTCAGTGCTTTCAGTCTCTGCCAAAAAGCTCTGGAGTTCTTACTCATGCATAAATCATTCAGATCCTTTAGAAATAATGTTGTTATGTTCAATTTGTTTCCTCTTGCACAAGCATTTGAAACTTTTCTTTTGAATATAGGAAAGCATGTGTGTGTGTGTGTGTGTGTGTGTGTGTGTGTGTGTGTGTGTGTGTGTGTGTGTGTGTGTGTGTGTGTGTGTGTGTGTGTGTTAGTTCTTCAGTTTAACGTCCTTCCACTAAATAGTGATATCAGATGGGAAAGTGTATATGGGTGAGCGACTGTGTGTATGGAGGGGGGGTGGGGGAGGGGGGGTTGGGATGAGCACATAGCTAAATTTCTGCATTAAACAACAATAAGATCAAAAAATTAAAACTATTGAACAAGAATGACAAAAAGAAAGAAATTACATCTTAAACACTAACTTTGCAATTCATATAACTAGTTTAAAAAATCATTAAACTATATACCCCTGATAATAGGACTATGACTTAATGACAATACAATTTCTTTCATTAGCGAAATGTCTTTTAGAATTTGCTCTATGCAAACGTATGTGAAAACAGGTAAAAAGTTGTTCAAATCTCTGCATTCTAAAAGAATGTGACTTATTGTAATATTTTCGCCACAGATACATTTGTGTGTGTGTGTGTGTGTGTGTGTGTGTGTGTGTGTGTGTGTGTGTGTGTGTGTGTGTGGTGTGTTAGTGTGTGTGTTAGTGCGTGCGTGTGTGTGTGTGTGTGTGTGTGTGTGTGTGCGTGCGTGCACGTGTGTGTGCGTGCACGCGTGTGTGCGTGTGAGTGTGTGTGTGTGTGTGTGTGTGTGTGTGTGTGTGTGTGTGTGTGTGTGTGTGTGTGTGTGTGTGTGTGTGTGTGTGTGTGTGCGTGCGTGTGTGCGTACATGAGTGCGTGCGAGCGTTCGCTCGATCGTGTGTATGTGTGTGTTTTGTAAGTAAGTAAGTTAGTAAGTAAGTAAGTAGTGAGTATGTAAATAAATAAGTAAATAAGTAAGTAAGTAAGTGTAATGATTTTTTAAAGCACTCACTTATCAGCGATCAGATCTTCATGCCCATTACAGATCCTGCCTTCATACAGTCACATCACAAGCAAACTGCGTTTTTTGGAAGAATATCTTTTATTAGTAAAACAGAAGCAAAAAAAAGTAACCAGAAAATGGTGTACACATCAAGAACATTCAGTGAAAAGCGTATTTAAAACATTTGGGTTTTTATAAACATAGCTTATAAAATCTAACCACAGTTTGAAAGCTTGGCAAAGTATATTTAAAAGTTCAAATACTAAAGACTGGTAGATATTTGACGCATTTCTCATGGACCATATAAAACCATGGGAAAACATTTTTTTACAAGCATGATTCAAAATGCAGTACACATTTTGAGAACTTGATGCCAAATCAAGAAGTATTAGTAGTAGTAGTAGTTGTAGGAACCCATTAGTCTTGGAAGACTATAGTCTTTAAAGCCCTAGCCTGGGTAGGTAAGTATGGAGGGCAAACGGTCACCCATGCAGCAGCCCCCCCCCCCCCCCCTTCTCAACGCCATTGGAATGATCCATGGAAAGGAGATGACCAATACAAATGGTTCCAGTACCGTTGTGGAGCTGCCAGAACGTTGCCATATACAGCCCAGAACTGCCATGAGACTCCAACTTCCTGATTTTTCCTCAGGGATTGTGTCTAAAGAGGACACCTGTGCACATGCTGGTTGATTTTTTTTTTATCATTTTGTCATCCCTACCGGCATAATGGCTTGCTCTTCCAAAAGGCAGAATGGGGTTTTAACGTGTGCACAAGATGTTCTGGGAGTGTTCACACATTGGGCCTGGGTTTATAGTCTCATCCCAATGACTTTTACGTTAATTTTAGTTTGATTTTTTCATCAAACTGGGAAGAAAGGGCAATGCTGGGTAGGAACTCAGAACCACACAATTTACTTGTTGGCAGGCGAAACGTCTTAACCATCCTGCCACCTTTGTTCCTCAACAAGAATATGGATTATTATTTCTACAGCCAATAAGCTTCTGAACAAACATAAAAAATGAAATGCTATTAACAACAGTCAGCTTCCCTCATTTTCTGCTTCTCTCAGCGGCTAATTTTTTTCAACCTATCCCAACCCAGATGGGGCCAGCTGGTGCTAATTATAGCAGGAACTGATCACACTTGGACTAGGTAAAAGGAAGGAGCACGCTAAATTTAGCACATTGACCTGAGTGTTATTGAATTTGTGTTCTGTGATATTATCACTACAATGTACCCCCCTCCCTGGATTTTGATGTTTGCATTTGTCCAAGGCTGTATGACTTACACAACGTGAAACAGTAGGTGAAATAGATTAAGAGATGTTAAAACATAAGTTTTTACAAGCACAACTTTTCAAATGTTGCATCAGTTTTAAAGGTTGGCAACAAATCATCAAAATTTTACATACAAAAAATTACACATAGTCATCTCATTTCTAAAGCATCATCATAATTCATGTCAAACATATAAATTAAAAACATTTCTAAATTGAATGATTTTGTAGCATCCTCTTCGGTATAAAGAACAAGGCTTGCAGATTCCTGGGATTTGGGGACTGATCCTCGTCCATAGTGTGGGCATTACTGTGGTCAGTGTTTTGTGTGCAGTAGAGTGTGTGTTTTTAAACTTCCTTTTTGGGTGAACTTCTTTCCACAAAAGGTACAGGTGTATGGTTTTTCATCAGTGTGGGTTCTAATGTGGTAAGTTAAATGTTGTTTCCTGATAAACTTCATGTGACAATATGTGCACTTGTGTGGCTTTTCTCCTGTGTGTGTTCTAATGTGGTCAGTCAAAGCCTGTTTCTGGTTAAACTTCATATGACAATATGTGCACTTGTGTGGCTTTTCTCCTGTGTGGGTTCGAATGTGCTGAGTTAAAGCCTGTCTTGTGGTAAACTTCATATGACAATATGTGCACTTGTGTGGCTTTTCTCCTGTGTGCGTTCTAATGTGGTCAGTTAAATTACTTTTTTTGGTAAAAGCCCTATTACAATATGTGCACTTGTGTGGCTTTTCTCCTGTGTGGGTTCGAATGTGGTCAGTTAAAGCCTGTTTCTGGGTAAACTTCATATGACAATATGTGCACTTGTGTGGCTTTTCTCCTGTGTGGGTTCGAATGTGGTCAGTTAAAGCCTGTTTCTGGGTAAACTTCATATGACAATATGTGCACTTGTGTGGCTTTTCTCCTTTGTGGGTTCTAATGTGATGAGTTAAAGCCTGTCTCGTGGTAAATTTCATATGACAATATGTGCACTTGTGTGGCTTTTCTCCTGTGTGGGTTCGAATGTGGTAAGTTAAATGTTGTTTCCTGGTAAATTTCATATGACAATGTGTGCACTTGTGTGGCTTTTCTCCTGTGTGCGTTCTAATGTGGTCAGTTAAATTACTTTTTTTGGTAAACTTCATATGACAATATGTGCACTTGTGTGGCTTTTCTCCTGTGTGGATTCTTATGTGGTCAGTTAAGTGTTGTTTCGTGGTAAACTTCATATGACAATATGTGCACTTGTGTGGCTTTTCTCCTGTGTGGGTGCTAATGTGGTCAGTTAAAACCTGTTTCGTGGTAAACTTCATATGACAATATGTGCACTTGTGTGGCTTTTCTCCTGTGTGGGTTCTAATGGGGTCAGTTAAATTACTTTTTTTGGTAAAAGTCTTATTACAATATGTGCACTTGTGTGGCTTTTCTCCTGTGTGGGTTTTAATGTGGTCAGTTAAAATGTTTTTTCAGGGTAAAAGTCCTATTATAGTATGTGCACTTGTGTGGCTTTTCTCCTGTGTGGATTCGAATGTGGTATGCCAAATTACTTTTCTTGGTAAAAGTCTTACCACAATATGAGCATTTGTAAGGCTTTCCTTTTGTGTAGGTTCGAATGTGGCATGTTAAAATTTCTTTCTGGTTAAATGTCTTTTTGCGGTATGTGCAGTTGTATGGCCTTTCTCCAGTGTGGATTCGCATATGTTTTCTTAAGTCTGTGTTGTATCTGTATGACTTCTCACAAAGTGAACACGTATATAACCTTTCTCCTGTGTGGACTCCCATGTGTCTTTCTAGCATGCTTTTATTATCGAATGGTTTTCCACAATATTCACACAGGTAAGATTTTTTCTTTGTACAAACTATGGCGTCTCCTTCTGTAGCAGTCTGTTTCCTCTGAGTTGTGTCACAGTCAGCATCTTTCACCTCACCCAAGTAATCAGTTATAAAGTCATCCTTGTTTGCCAGGTTTTGATACTGTGAAGCTATTTTGCACCTGTTTCTTACTTTGTCTTTCGACTTTTGTCGTTTTTCAAAGGTGCATTGAGCTGGCTTGCTATTTGTTATTGTTTCATCACTGCTGTGTGAAGCTTGGTTACAATCCTTCTGTTGTGTACTTGTGTTGTTGCTGTTTGCATTGCTTTGTTTATTCAATGTTTGCTCACAGTCAGTGTATCTGTAAGCCTTGCTCCCTGTATGAGTTCGTCTGTGGTGATGTAAATTAAATTTTGACAGGAAAATCTGTCCACATTTATTGCACTGAAATGTGTTTTCTTTTACGTGAGTTTTTATGTGTCTGTCAAAATGACTTTTCCTTCTAAAGCTTCTTCCACTGTCTGTGCATGTACATGTCTTTTGATCTGTATGAATTTGCTTGTGTTCTTTTAACCTATATTTAGTAGTGAACACTTTTTCACAGTCATCACACAAGTGTGTCTTTTGTATTCTACGCTTTTCCATAGGACTGTTGACAGCAGCGCTTTGTTCAGTGCCTTCTCCACTGCCAGGTATTGTTTCCAGGTGTACCTGCCTACTACCGTCTGATGTCTGACTAGAAGCTGCACACTTTTCACAGAGGTATTGATTCAATTTTGTGCAAACTGAAAGATGCTTTTTCACACAAAAAATACAGATGAAAACATCACCACACTTTATGCATGTGCATTGATTGTCTTGAGTTTGTACAATTCCTGCTGCCTTCCTTTCAGGTGTGTCACAGTTGACTTTTGTGATGTGACCATTATCAGCTCTGCTGTGTCTGGATATGTCTTTCCTGATTTCATTTGTAATCTGTAAGAATGTCTCTATATTATTCTTCAGCTCTTCAACACCACACCTGTCCATAACACCAGTGGACAACAGGGATTTGTGAACACATACAGTGAAGTCACACGTGTCCTTGATTAGTTTGACTTCACCTGGGAAAGAAACACCTGTTCCAAGGATCCCATATTCAGCAGCACCAGTTACACCTTTTGTTACATCATGAATATCTGCAGTGTTATTACAGTTACATGTACAGCCAGTAGGAACCTTTCTAATATCCTCCGCTTTAGTGCAGCAGTACTCAGTGGTTTCTAGCTTGCACTTTATGTTCTGAAAGTGTTCAGTTGTCTGTTCTGGGAATCCACTTGTCTCAGGCAGGTGTTTGGCATGTTCATGTTCAGTCACAGCATCTGTGTTGACAGCTGTGTTGGTCTGTGTAGAAGAGTCCTCTGTCTTGATGTTGGCTTTGCTGGGTTGCCCTGGGTCATGTTGGAGAACTGAAGTAATCTGTAACAACAACAACAACAACAGGTAATGAAAGTTGCCAGAATCAAGGTGACAGCTGTGTTTAGTTCTATACTTGTTACTGTTCTTCTAACTGCTATGTGTTTGTCTGAGTGCTAGTAATATTCAAGGAGATGAGGTTTTCTTTCTACCTCTCTTTTATAGTTTTTTCACTAACTGCTATAGCAGTTATGGCAATTAGCAGAATACTTGTGAATATTTTTGTCTTTTTGTCCAGATGTATGTGCTTCCTTTTGTCTTAGATAAATCATCAGATGAGAAAACAGTAAACAGTGAATATTAGCAATACTTACTAAAACAAATGTGTATCCACTTTCTGTGTATGTTCAGCAAGGAAATGTTCATAAGAGGTTGTACATTTCACACCCTGCCCCCTTGTGTGTTTGGAAGGATACCAACATCAACAACTGCCACAGATGATGTAACATACCATTAACTCCTAACCCCCCCCCCCCCCCACACACACACACACACACACACTATCTCTACCCCACACCAGTCAGTTGTCACCACATTCAGCCCCCTGACCACACTTGCACTAGGTGAAAGGAAGGGACATGCTAGACTTAGCACCCTGGACAGAATAATATTGAATTTGTGGCTATGACACACTATCTCTACCCCACAGCAGTCAGTTTCCACCACATTCAGTGCCTTTCAACTGCTATTTATTTCATCCCATCTCAACCCAGATGGGGCCAGCTGATGCT